>BMAO01020462.1:0-159771 GCA_019973975.1 Trichonephila clavata
AAACATGGCAGTTGTTTTGGTGTAATTTTACATAGAACCAAAACGATAGTAATTTTATTTTGTGATTAAAAATAAAGTAATTAATTTCGTAAGTTCTAATGATACCATATATTTCAACGTATAAAGTAGTTAACATAATGTATTGTGAGGCTAGTGAGTTCATTCCATTCAAGATCTTTTGGTAGAATAACGAACTTTGATTGTATGTGTTGCGTTTTTCTCAAACTCAAAATTGTTGCATATTTCCGCTGTCGTATGCACTCTGGTTTATCATTCTCATCATCCAGCCGTTGTACAGACTATCGAGATTTGTCTCCTGTGAACAGCATGTGTTGTTGTTACGACGCTAATTAAACAATGTCAAAATCAGTATTGTTTTGTGTTGAAATCAGAAAACAAATCTGTAACAATGAAACAATACTACAGACAGGACCAAACTAGAAAGGAAAAGCATTGTCGAATCTCTTTCATAATTACTTTCTTTTTTCTTACTTTGTTTCCGCTGAATTGATTATTATCATACCATTGAAGCCATAATAGTACATATTAAAAACTCCACTGCTTTTTCTTCGGAAAAAAGCTTACATTTAATGACAACTATGTCACAAGTCAACTGTTATGTATTTGTTTTGTTTTTTGTTAGGCTGAAAAAAAAAGAGTAGGGTGCTAAGAGAAAAAAAAACTTGTCTGGGTTTAAAATATTGTCATTGTAGAGAAGGGGTGGCGAACCTTTATTGATCAACGTGCCATTTTTTCTTAAGAAATGTTTGAGTTATAGACGTGCCGTCAAATAATTTTGACTTGGGATTTTTTTTGGGAAAACAAACTAAATACTGACAACCAAAAAGCTATATTACGAAAAAATACCTTTTGCACTGTACAGTTGAAAATGTTTTAGTTATTCGCGTAATTGAAATTAAAGTAGCATTAGTGTGACTTTTGTTGCTGCAGATTGGATGACAAATAACTTGTATTAGGATTGTAAGATGTTACTTTTAGTAGAATGCATGCTGAATTGGAGACATCTGTCAAATAGTTTCTAAGCAATTATTTTTGCTGTGGTTCACTTTTTTGACAAGAAGATTGATTTGTTTCAAAATGCCGTTTTACAGACGATTTTCTGCATACCACTGTTCCAGAACATAAAACAAGCACCGCTTTGTCGCCTTTTGGAATTTTTCTAGATTCACCAAGTTTGAAATTCTCTGTTACACTTACTATCGTGCACTTTTTGTTCTGAATTAGCCATGTTAAATAACAGTTAAAAGTCTTAAATGTAACACCAATAGACTTTAAAATACAGTTGTGTCAACAAAATTGACTATGCTATGCATATACTAGCTTGCATCATAAGCAGCTCTAGACTACGACCTAACTAAGGCAAGACAGTAACAAACGAGTGTACTCTAACTTTATTTTTGTTTCTGTATCTCTCACTCCTGGACAAGGTCCGCCCCATTTGCTAGACTTTTAAGCAGCCAATGAGAGTCTATTTCTTCACACGCCAATAACCAATCAGAGATCGATTACTCAGCTCTCTCCCATGTACCTGGTGGCCGTGGTAGCCGAGTGGTCTAGGCATTGGATCGTGGCTAGCATGTCATGAGTTCGATCCTAGTACCACTGAAGACTCGCCGTGTAGGGGAGCGATGCACGTTAAATCTGTCGAGAGCTCAAACGTCCTCCCGTTGGTGTGGTGTGGTAGTTAGGAGAGGTTGGGTGCCAGCTCAGGTGTCGTCCGTGTCACTTGACCATTGTTCAAAATTACGCGGACCGTCCTCAAAAGCCCTCGTGTGGCTTAACAGTGGGACGTTAATGTTCATTCACTCACTCACTCCCATTTACCTGAAAACTCCCAAGACCAACGGAAATTTTCCGAACGATTGGTCCAGCCAATCAGAAACGACCCTCTCTCAAGCATGAAAATGAAAACAGTCGTTCCATATCTATCAATCGGATATGGGATGGAGGGACGCTATGCCCCAAAACAGCACCTTAGGCACCGTGACCGATCACTTGCGTTTGTTCGTAATACTTCATAATGAACTTAGTTATTTTGAAATAAAATGCAAACCATTTTGATCGCTCGCGTGCCCAAAACATTGTGTCACGTGCCATGGATAGCACACGTGCCACTGGTTCGCCATCCCTGCTCTAGAGTAACCGAAGTAGGCATACCGTATAGTTTGAGAATAGAACCACTGTTAAATAACGTAAATATATATTACCTGAACTAGTATTTCACTTTACCACCACTTGAGAGTTCTGAAACCTTGTACCAATTAACTTCTAGTAACTCCAGATCGGAAGTCTTTGATAGAATTAAGATTCTATTCTCTGCCACGATTTTAACTTCTCTCGTTTCCTCGGCTATCACCCCTTAATCTCTTCTCTTAAACATTTATTTCCCATATGAAAGTATGAAGTGTCTTCAAGAATGAACGGAACTAGAGTTTAGTTTATGGAATATTTTCATTTTAAATATAAGAATTTCTACCTAAAAATAAAATTTTAGCAATGCTGTTATAAGTAATTAATTTTCTAAAACAAAAATGAATCCGTGGTAGCCTAGTAGTTATGGTCACGAGCTCATGGTCGGCGTGTCCGGAGTTCGAACCCTAAAACCTCTGAAGACACGTTAAATCTATCGTGACTCAAAGCTCTCCTGTTTGCAGGGTGTTTGGAAGAGGGAGTGACTCAGGTGTCGTCGTCCTCGATTGATTTTAATTTACCTTTATGGGATTTGTACACCTGAGAAAATTATCTTGTTGAACTGTTATTTTGTATAATTAAATTGGAAAGCCCAGGAGAAATTCTGGAATTCATTCACAACTTAAATTGTCTCGTATGTTTTTTTCTTCTAAAGTTAACATTGGTTCATTATTTACTAAAAAATGTGTTTATAAAATGAATGTTCGTATGCGTTTATTTTATGCCTTTTCATTGTAAAATGTTTATTATTTGTTCACAAGCTGCTAAGTCATTGATAAAGACTAGTTATTTCAAACTTTATAAACTATTCCCCTAATTGTGTGGGATTAATGTTGCGAATCTCAGCTCAATTTAAATTCATTGTGCAGTTTATTTAACCAAACTGGATCTCGAAATCCTCATGTGCAGCTGAGTGAGTGAGTGAATATTAACGTCGCACTGTTCAGCTGCACGAGGGCTTTTGGTGACGGACCTCGTAATTTTGAACCATGGTCAAGTGACGAGGCCGACACCTGAGCTGGCACTGTCCCCTCTCCTAACTACCACACCACACCAACGGGAGGCCGTTTGAGCTCTCGACAGATTTAACGTACATCGTTCCCCTATACGGCCATGTGCAGTTGAAGCTGGATGAATAAAATACGAATTCACATATCCTGGTAGTTGCGGTACCTAGTGGTTAAGGTCACGAACTCGTGATCGGTCAATGAAGACCGGTCTTGTAGAGGAGCTGATGCACATTAAATACGTCGAGGCTGTAAGTTCTTTCTTTTGCGGAGTGTGGTAGTTTTTAGAAGGGGGTGCCAGCTCAGGTTTCGATCTCGTCATTTGACTTTTGTTCAAAATTACGTGGTCCGTCGCCAGTAGCCCTCGTATTGCTTTATAGTTTGATGTCAATAATCTCACTCCCACGTATCATTCTGGTAATTTGATTGATTCAAAATAAAGATGTCCGTCGGCAATATGCCGCTCACAATTCCATCACGACACTAACTGAAGACACAAATTACATAGATCATTGCCTTATTGCTGATTAAAATTGTATTTACAGCTATACCCAAATAAATTTAATAGTTTATGCTCTTTAACAGGGGGGGGGGGGATTTGCTCTCCAGTGTTCATCTAAGGCAATTTTGTTTCGTATACCATAATAAATTTTCTTTGAAAAGATGAATAACAATAAAAGTCGAATAAATTTATTACCGAGCGATACTTGAGATGCTGATAACTTCTGGAGCTGTTCGCAATGAATCCGTACGTGCATTATCAATTGCGTCTCATCAGACGTCAAAAGACAAGTCAATTGATACATAGTTACCATTTTTCGTGACTCACGTTATGTATTTGTGCATCTAATCCCAGTTATCAGGGTCATTAATTCTCACAGCAGACTGATTCTATGCTAATTACCTGCTTCAGATTTACCCCCTTTTTAGTGTGATTTATCGTCAGTGTTTTAACTACGTCTTGTTCAATCTGTTTGGCTTTGTTTCACTTGGTCAACCTTTTTCCAGTGATTGCTTGACTATGACGATATATCCAATGATTTCTTTTTTTAAAATAATAGACGTCTAGTTAACATTCCAGGCAAAGACATGCCATTAAATCGAAGTGTTTTTATGGCTATGAGTTAAGTGCTTGAGAAATCATTGTGGTTTCATGTTTTCTTATCTTCTCCTTTGGGTAATTCGGCGTTGGCGAGTTACGGGTTCGAAACCTGTTGTTACTAATGCCACCTGTCTGACGATGTCAGAGCGAGGCCCATGAAATTCATCGTGGCAAAGGATTAGATGTACGCCTGTCGTTAGACGTAACTTTGAGCTCCATATAGGTGACAGTATGATTTGGCTCGCTTCCACCCCAATTCTCAGGGAGAACATCCTAGGAGTGGTCAGGAGCCTCCCACCTCTCTTCCCTATCCACCAACCTCACGAGAGGACTTGCGGCTCGATGGCTATTTAGAGTACCCCCACGCTGCAAAGGCACTATACATTTACAAACATCCATGTCTTCTTCGGGATTCGAACCCAGGCCCCACAGCACAACAGCGTCGCTAACCACTATACCGGATGGGTTCGAAACCTAATGCAACTGAAGACCCCCATGTAGAGGGGCTGATGCACATTAAATTCATTGAGGCCCAAGTTTGGCCACATCAGCCTAATGATCATGGTCACGAGTGAATGTCTGGTGTATCATGAGTTCGATCCCTAGTGCTACTGAATATCCTCCTTTAAAGGGCCTGATGCACGTTTAATCTATCGAGGCTCTAAGTCCTCCCTTTGGCTTGGTGTGATAGTTAGGGGAAGGGAGCAACTCAGGTGTTGTCTTCGTCACTTGACCAAGGCTCAAAATGGCGATGTCCGTCACCAGTAACTCTCGTATTGCTTTATAGTGTGACGTTAGACTCGGCGTTGTCTAGTTGCGTGGGCTCGAAACCTAGAACCACCAATGTAGAGGGATTGATGTATGTTAAATATATGAAGGTTTAAAGTTCTCATTTTCTCGTGGTGTTGGAAGTTTGGAGATAGAGTAGTACCACCGCAGGTGTTGTCCACGTCACTTGAGCGTCGCCAGTAACCCCCGTGTTGCTTCAGAGTAAATTAAAATCAAATCCATTGGATACTTGTCTTATTTTAAACATTGAACAGAATTTTGCAAAGGACTAGATCCATTTATTCAGATATTTTCTTCATTTTGGAAATATTTATTCATACGTTTACGTATTATGAAAGGTATTTAAATAATGCATTATGATTAACAAGCAGAAGGGTTCGGAGGGCATTGAGATACATATAAAGTGTAGGCAGACCCGTACATCCTTTCTAGAAAGAACATTGCGTACGTACACTTGAATTTATTCCTATTCCTTTTATGGTACCTTTATATCGTCAGTAGCATCTTCCTAAATGTCTGGCGCAACCTTTTTTCCTCACATCGAAATCGTATTTACAACCTGAGTGATAAGCCAGTGACATTTACACGCCATCTCATTAGCACCGAAATGGTATTCAAATTTAGAAATGGCTGTGGGTGAAGCGGGGAAATTCACGTCTTCTGTAATGACGATTAGAGAATTCATTAATGTGTGTTTTTTCCTCGTTTTGCGTGCTGGGGGACGTTGAGGCAGTGAGTAATGAGACAGAAGTGGAACATAATTAGTATTTAACTCAGGTGGATGAATCAGTTCTTTGATACATTTCTTTTGCTACCTGTCTGGTAAATGAAGATAAGCTTCCCCCCAGCTTACAGGTTCTCTATGCTTTTGGATTCCTTAGGTCGTGGGTTGTCTGATTTCATTTGGAGATATTGTGAGTTATAAAAGTATCAGCCAAATATGTTTGGTATTTGAGAGGATATTATAGACTGAAAATATGAGAATTCGCAGAAATACGTAAAATGGAGGTTGAGGTAGTAACGTAATGGGACAAAAGGGTACCGTAATTAATATTTAACTCAGGTGGATGAATTAGATCCTTGATAGATTTCTTGTGCTACCTTTCTGATTAATGAAAATAGCATTTTTCTTCCGTTTCGCTCAATTGCAATGCTTTTCGGTTCCATCGATCTTGGTTTTCATATGAGAGGTTTTGAACGTGAATGCAGGATATCCTTGGCACATTTCAGAGATTGTTATAGATTGGCAGTCGAATTGTAATTATATTTATAGAAACTCGTTAATTTGAATCTATAGAGGAAGAGCTCAAAGGTTTTTAAAGAGATATCTTGTTTGCAGATGCCATGCCTATAGAAATCTTCCTGAGGCATTGGGTCCCTGTGCGAAAGTAGGCCCCAGCTAAGTAGAGATACGTTGTAAAATACTCGTTCAATGTGTTGTGTAAAGGTTTTGAAGTTGTAAAACACGATTCGACCGCGATTGCCACCTTTAGACTAAATGAATAATCATAGTTGGTCTGTGAACAAGGACGACTAGCATGACATAATGCCGTCTTGCCAGTTGACATATAGTTCGAAATTCCCAGTTTTTCGGGGAATATATGTTCCGGAGAAATATTTGATTAAAATGATTTTAATCGTGATCTTAGTGAGGCCTCGACTTGTCCTCATTAGTTTCAAAACTTTAAAATAATTAAAAAGAAGTTTAATTTCTTACTTTAAAAGTCATTCAAAAAGCAGAAATAGGAATACTCTTAACTTTTGTGTTACCCCCTTTTTGAAACATACTGTATATTTTAGAAGATGAACATTTTAATTCACTCATCTTACAAAAGTTTCCATGGATATGAATCCATTATTCATAGTGCTTCTTCCTGTTCTTAGAAAATTTACAGGAAGTCATTTTTTCTCTCATGTCTGCAATCAGTCATTTGAAATTTTCTCAAATTAGTAATAGTTTTATGGGGGGAGGAGTCATCGCCCAGCTTCAATTACATCTTGGAAAGTAAAGTGATGTATTACCAGAGGTTAAGCAATCTAATCACACACAAAAAGCGGAAGCTATGATTGTGTTCACTGAATCTAATCTAATAAATTTAAGTTAGAGTGCCAACTGTTTTGTTATGATAGTTCGATTCATAATCGTTAAGATATTTTTTTTAAAAATAATTTCAACCCCTTCCATCCTTTATTTTAAGTTAAGATATCTTTGTTTTTCTCTATACATTGATCTACCAATAATATAATTTGATTCTACCCTTGGTCGTCATGTAAATTAATGGATTTGCATTAAATCATGGGAAACTCTGGCCATTGTGGGTCCAATCCCGAGGCACCTGGAGAGAGCCGAGGCTGTTGCCCTCTTTCGCCTAACCACCGGTCATGACTTTCTGAGAGAATGTCTCCACTGACAAGACCTGCCCATCTGCGACCATGCCAGAATGGATGGTCACCACCTACTCCAATGCACTGGACTCGATGAATACCTGACTGACGACATCGTCAGTCAGGCTCGGCGTCAAATGGTTAAGAAGTGAAGCACGGGCGTTGGATAAATAAATAACATTAAATCATGCTGAACATGTATTAATAGTATGTTATGTTGCTCAAATGCGATGCGAAATCATACTGTGTAAGAAAATCTTGTTAAGATTGGGGAAACATGTCTGTTTCTGATACAGCGTCGAGTCGTGAGTTAAAAACTCGTCTCCAGTGAAGACCATCGAATGAAACCGTAAATTCAACTGGACAAAGTCCTCTCATGATGTAGATGCCTCGTTTTTTAGGCTTCCACATCACGTAATCTCACTTGATGGGGAATGGCACCCCAAATGTCGTTATACTTTATCGTAACTCAAATTTATGGGATCTATCGTTAATAAACCTTAGTGTACTTATCGATGAATCTGTGGCCGCTGTAGCCTAGTGGTTACGATCACGAACTCGTGGCCGACGTGTCATGAATTCCGAGCGCTAGTGCTATTGAAGACTCGCTGTATAGAGATGCTGATGCACGTAAAATCTGTCAAGGCTCAAAGTCCTCCAGTTGGTGAGGTAGTTTAGAGAGCTTTGTCCAGCCCAGTTGCCGTCCTCCTCACTATACCTTGGCTCAAAATTACGAGGTCCGTCGCCAAATGCCCTCGTGTTGCTATATAGTGCAACAATTATAAACACTCACTATCTATGAACTTTTTGTGAGTTTTAGGAAGGGTATTGGGGGTCACACACATTGAGTTCAGATAAGAAAATTGTGGCTATAACTCAGATCTAGCCAGTAACCACGAATTAAATCTTGCTTTATGATATTGAATGTATACAGTTACATTAACATGGTTTCTCTCTGTAAGTTAAGAATCTTACAAATAACTTTAAGGTTTTTGTTTTATATAAATCAGTGGAGCTCTGGACACTGTGGTGTAACTGGTAATGAGTTTGCGGACCACCTAGCAAAGAAAGGAGCTTCCATTCAACAAGGAAATCTGTCCCTTTTACCTGTGCCAAGAGTATTATTAAGAAAAAATGAAAGATTTCAATTCAATACACAGAGATAAATTCCAATAAGATCTGGTGGAAAAAGATCTTCCCATGTGGCCAAGACGTAAAGCAGTTGCCGAGTTTCGTCTGGCTACTGGACACGACTGTCTCCTCAAACTTCTTCGAATTCATGTCGCACAAGCCCCTTTCTGCACGCTTTGTGATATTTGGGAGGACATGGATGCTGACCACATTCGCCGCTGCCCAGTACCAAATAACTCCTCTTTGAGTGATCTTTATTGGCAAGCTAGGGATTTATGGGCTCAATTCACGATGATCACGTGATAAAAACAAACACGTGTTCTCCATTCAATTCAAAACAGACATCAAACTCATTGCACTTGTTTTTCTATTTGTAAAACTTGGGAGAAATTTCACATTTTATAATTGGGTAAAAATGTTCAAATGTTATAAAAAAATAAATTTCTTCAAAATATTTTAAAATTAAAAAAAAATCTCATTTTCTGCCTATACTTTTAAATAAAATGCATTTTGTCTACCTAAGTGCATTATTGTTGTTGACAAATTTGTATTTTTTTCGAGAAAGTTTCTGATAAGATCAAAAGTTGGCAACAACGATGCGTATGAACTGATTAGCTGGAAACACACGATTGCTTTTATCGTAACATGAGATTTTGAACTGACTGGTTAGAAAACACGTGGTTATCATTATCATGTGACTATGACGTCACATGAATTGAGCCCATTGGGTTCATAGACTTTTCTCGCCGCGTTTTTATTTCCTACTTTGTTTTGTCTGTTTTTGTTCCTACCCCTTGTGGTGTAGTGGTCTTTTGTAACCCTGGCCATTGGATATGTATATATATATGTAATAATCCCCATTAATTATTCTTAATAACTTTTAATTACCTTTGGTCCATCCCTTTAGGACCAACGTTTTAGTAATAAGTTAACCAGCCGTCTAACGAGAGGATTTTAAACTACATCCATCCACCCACACAGATCACGTGATTTAAGCTGCCTATATATACCGAGACTCCTGGAGACCGCGCCCTTTTTTCGCTTCTTCTCTTCTTGTCATCATGTAGTCGTCTGCAGCTAGTGTTTGTGTATTTATGTTATGTTGTGTATGTTTCGTTGTGATTCTGTCTATCTGTGTGTCTTCATGTTCAGTGTTTAATAAAGAAGAATAGCTTTTCCACGAGACTGCCTCTTCCATAGTAATGAAAATGCAACATCAACCATATAAGGAAATACCAACACCGACCACGCTATCAAGATCTCCGCCAAAAGTCGTCCTCCTTTACTAAATCCATCATTACAACATCGTCGTATTACATATATATATATATATAAATAAATTAACACTAACCTTTACACTGATATTAAGCGATTTTATTTGAAATATCCGTTATATAAATGTATGAATATGTTATTTAAGTTATAGTTATGATTACTCTTCCAAGAAATATTACGTATACAGTAATGCATTTTGTTTTCATTAGATTAAAATATGTTTTTTCTCCTTTTGCAACTAATTTGATTTCCTCTGGTTTTATTTTATGTGTTTTATTCACATGTCCACATGGGTAATAGTTTCAAAGGAATAGTCGATTTGAGGAAAGTTCTGACTTTGATCTTACCGACAAATGTCTATAAGAAAAAAAATTTATCCCATTAGGGCATGGTTCTTAATTTATAAGAAATCTGCGTAGGTGTGGTTTAGAAGCTTGTGAGGGAAATATGAATTTGTTCAGGTGACGTCTTCGTCACGTGACCATAACTGTCGCCAGAAATCTCTTGATGCATTTTTCTTAAAATAAATCACCTTTCTATTTTTTCCATCTGAGTTAAAATGCATTCAGGAAAAAGTTTTTTGGAATGTTTTATGCTTAATAATGAGAGTTTAAACATCACCCCTGATGCACAAAATTTGCATTCACAAGGTCATTACCACTCGTTTTCTTATTAATTCGTTCCAAGAGCTGCTAATTTAATTAACAAGTTATTAACTTTTTATTTTACGCTCATTCCTGAGGCGTTGACGTTTATTTTAAACTCTCACGGAGTTATTTCGAGTGTTCGCGGGTATGTGAGTCGTCTGATTCTTTTTTCCGGTGGAAAAAAAAATCTTCGACCTCACGCATACTTCCTCTTCCTGGGTTCAACCTGGGTTTTGGAAATGAGAGACGTATGGGAAGCCTTGAACGCGAGCTTTGTTTTGCTTTCGTTAATGAAACACTGAACGACGTTACGCATTCTCGCTCGTTTCCTTTGGCATTGACACGATTGGCTTTTTAATCGCGTTGCGTGCGTTCGAAATCATTTGGTTACTTATTCCGAAAGGCGTGAAAGTAGTCGTCTGAAATGTGACATTTTTCGTGTTTTTTAAAACCATTTCAAGTAGCTCTTCTTAAACCCTTCAATTGCCGTTTAAAAGTTGCATGATTCACTCCCCAGTGCCACCGTTTTTCATATAGGTGCGTCTGCTGTGTATTTTTTTTGGGGGGGGGGGCATATATGCATAAGCTAATCTTTCTCTGAAATAAGTAAAGCCTTAACAAACAGTGTCAAAGGTCATTTTATTGCATTTCAAATCCATCGGAATAGTTTTAGGGATAGCAGTGCGAAGAAAAGGATCACAATTCGGGAAGACGTATATATACGTTCGAGGCATTTAATGCACCGGTTGGGCTAGACTTATATATACGCCGGCGGCACTTGAGGAGTTAAAAGACGACAAATAAACGCTTCATCTGGTATAAAAAAAATTAAATTCACAATAATTAGTGTATTGGGAGGGAATATAGTTCGTAATTTTCGAATCTTTTTGTGCTTTCTTTTTCTGGATTGCTACTCGATATTGTAGTAGTCATTGCCTTTTTATTACTTTCAAATATTTTAGAATAAAAATTGAGAAACTATTAGCCGAATCAATTTTTTAAAAAAAAAGTACTTCTTGTAAACAATAACATTACGTTCAAGTTTTTCAAATTAAAAATTTAAAAACTGATGCAAGTTAAACAGGACATCTCTAACGTTGTATAATTTCAGTAAAAATAATAAGATATAGCATATATATATATGATCAATAATAACGAAGAGGACTGTATTTATGACGACCCTATGATCAACACAATGACGTGTTTTCCATTGAATTCAAAACTGACGTTAAACTTATACTTGTTCTCTTAAATTTAGATAAAATTTCAGATTTAATAAATAAGTGAAGATGTTCACGTATTAAAATTCTTAAGATTTGTTAAAATTTAAAAAAAAAATTTATTATATAGTTTTGCAATAAGTGCGTTTTGTTTACCTATGAGTGTTATTATTGTGTACTCAAAAGAAGTTTCTGCAAAATGCAAAGGTTGGCGGCATATACTTATTGGCTGGCAACACGAATGCATTTTTCATGTGACTATGACAACACAAGAATTTCTGAATCCTGATTGGCTGGAAGTACGTGATTGCAGAAATGTGATTATGATATGAATATAGCCTTTCGAGTTGCCGTGGTAGTTTAATGGCCAGTCATGAATTCATTGTCGACTTCTTTTTTGATGAATCCCCTCGCGAATCCTAGTCCTCTAAAAAATTCTACTGTATTGAGAGGATGATGCACCTTTAATCTGGCTCAAAGTTCTCACATTGTGATGTGGGTCATTTCTGATTTATCCATTGGGGCCAGGGGCCCGGTGTGGCTCAGAAGGGCTCGGATTAGCTGCATTTAATCAGATTTTCTGGTTATAAATTTCGACCCTCCAGTGCCAAGGGGGCGTGCAGATCTTCTGCGCCCAGGGTCCGAAATGGCACTGGTGTGAGTTTGGAGAGTGGGGTACCAGCGGAAGTATTGAACTACGTCACTTGACTATGGTTCAGAATTACGAGGTTCATTGCCAAAAGCCCTTGGGCCGCGGTAGCCAAGTGGTCTAGGCATCGGATCATGGCTAGCGTGTCATGAGTTCGATCTCAGTACCACTGAAGACCCGCCGTGTAGGGAAGTGATTCACGTTAAATCTGTCGAGAGCTCAAACGTCCTCCCGTTGGTGTGGTGTGGTAGTTAGAAGAGGGGGTGCCAGCTCAGGTGTCGTCCGCGTCACTTGACCATGATTCAAAATTACGCGGACCGTCGCCAAAAGCCCTTGTGCAGTGTGACGTTTGATTCATTAATGGTAGCGTGTTTGAAATATAATTTACTTTAATTGTCACAGCTATTATTTACATTAATATACAAGTTTCACTATGAGATGATTTTAAAGTCCAAAATAATTTTGTGAGGGAGGGATCTTTGTGTCCGTTCCAGGCGAAGTTTCTCGCTGTTCTCCTCTCTCTCTCTGCGGTTCACCGACGTCCGCGCGTCCCCTTTCACCCCCCATCCGGTGGAGGCGAAATGTTTCCCTCGGGTCAAAGGTTGCAGGGGCTCATTAAGACACGTCCGTCGCAGTATATTAGCGACTGCAGGTGGTTTTGCACGTGTGGTCATCATTCTTCTAAAACTGACCCGGCCGTGGGAAGCAAGTCCCAGATGTCTCAAGGGGGGGGGGCGCATACGTTACAGCAGATTCAGAGTGCACAAATTAATCGACATGTGTAATTTTGTTATGTATAAAGCATTAATTTGGCGATAGGATATCCTTCGAAACAAATGAAAAATCCGTCTTACTCATCCAGAATTCCTTCGTTCTTCAGTTACTTATCGCTATGTGTGAAATTCACCATCAAAATAAATACATATCAAAAATTCATCGGTTGCGTACGTCATTGTTTGCAGGGTCATTTCATGCGTGAAAACTTCTTCCTACTGTAAAGGGAAGTACTACATGCCCTGCGGGAGAAAATCAGAGCAATGTCTTAATTTTCATAGTTTTGTCGCTCAGGAAAATGAGTGACTGTGAAAAACTGTTACGCGATTTTGATGAGATCCAAATCCATTCGGTGAACCTTAATTTGATGAAATTGCCTGTCTCTTGTAGAGAAAAACGTCTAATAGTAAATTTTTCCTTCTGTTTTTTTTTTTTTTTTTTTGGAGAGGGAAAGTTTTTGATCGGATCAAAGTGAAATTTATCTTTTGATCCCTTCTTTGTTGTAGGATTTCACCGCTTCGATGGCCGAGTAGTTCAGACGCATGGTTTCTGCCATTAACAATTCTGGATACGATCGCGATAAATGTTTACGTTGATGTATCTGAACATTTTTTAAGTGTATTTTAAATAGGTTTCCATCGAATTACTTCTACGGAGATTGTTTTTTTGTAATGATGAATGTTTTGTCGGAATTATATATCGGAATGATATAAAATTTCCCCTTTGATATGTCTACTTTTTTTGGGCAGGTACTCAAATATCCAAGTAGTTTATCTCGTAATTTCTACCGTGTTTCCTCGGCTACATAACTAGCAAGTTAATAGGTGGTAATGTGACAGAATGTTTGATTGGTCGAATAACAAATTTGACGTGACATACCAATACCTAGTGGACCAATTAGAGCTTGGTGCGTTTCTTCAAGTGCATGGGAAAGATTTCTAATAGGATGATTGCTTTTA
Source organism: Trichonephila clavata (assembly GCA_019973975.1). Taxonomy (NCBI): domain Eukaryota; kingdom Metazoa; phylum Arthropoda; class Arachnida; order Araneae; family Nephilidae; genus Trichonephila; species Trichonephila clavata. The sequence goes on from BMAO01020462.1 coordinate 14,150, forward strand.
ATCAAATGGTTGAAGTCGTAATGGGTTCAAATGGGGCCAGTTATGATTGATGGGTTCCATTAGATATTCTCTGTTGAATTTTTATCGATTCTGTGCGTGTATACTCAGAGGTTATGTTACTCATGAGATTTTTTTATCCATATTTTTTGCCCGAACTTTGTGTTTGTGAAGTATGGAAGTCCGTGATGTGTGGATAATCAAAGACGTAGTGTGTTGAATCTTTCAATAGTATGATTAGGACTATAGTGAGTGATTTTAATTTTGAATCAATTTAAGTATAAGAAAAGGTTTTTATGGCGTGGGTCATCAAGGAGAGTCTGAATGCATGCAAATATATTCAACCATTTTGAATTATGGTACAATATATTTTCTCGACTGTTTCTAGTGCGTTAAAGGTCCTATACAACGCTCTGGTCGTGGCCGTGGTAACCTAGTGGTCATGGTTATATGTTTGTGCCCAGCTTGTCATGAGTTCAAGCATTAGTACCGCTGAAGACTCGTCGTGTAGTGGGGTTGATGCACTTTAAATATGCCGAGACTCAAAGTTCATCCGTTGGTATAGTGTTGGGGAGGGAGGTGCCACCTTAGGTATCGACCTCGTCACTTGATCTTGGTTCAAAATTACGGGTTTCGTCGCCAGTAGTCTGTGTTGCTTCACAATGCGACTTAAATTAAAATCAAAAGGACCCTACTTAACTTCTGGATTTATAAATAACCTGCCTTATATTTTTATATTAATACATGCTGCAATCAGTAAGTAGTTTCGTATTATGTGTGTGCAGTCTTTGCCCCAAATTTTAATAATCCTATTGAGTAAAATTGTTTCTATGGAACAGTGCTTTATTAAGCTCTAAACCTAATATTTATGATTTTAACCTAAATATGTAAGTAATATATACCGTGAAAGCACATTCGATAGGTGTAGTAAGGAGAATTTCTGCAGGCCGTGAGGTGTATGAGTTTTTTCTCGTATCAAATACGTGTCTGTATTTGTTGTAACCTTAATTCGGTAAAATTGCTTCCTGTGAGAAGAGTTCTTTAACCGAGTCCCTCATCATTTAGAGAAAGCTTTTGATCCAATCAAAGTAAAAGCTCATTTAATTTTTTTTTTACAAAAAATTTTTTGTTGTGTATTTACTAAACAAATGGATTTCATTTTTCGTCATAAAAAAAGATCTTAGAGCCTCATCAACAGGTGTGCGCCCTGAGAATCGTCACGCGATTGCGCTGCAGAGCGCGAAGGGCTGGCTGCTCGGTAAACACATTCTTAACTGTCGGCGAACGGGTGGTTGCTTTACCTGGGGGAAGGGAGAGGAGGCTCGCGGTGAGGAAAGAGAAATAAGAGTTGAAAATTCTTCGTTTGACCCTTTACGTGGCGCAGCTCTCTCTTCGCATTGCCTTGCCTGTCGCGTCAGTGCGTTCAGTTCCCAACCGACCTTGATGGCGTGTTTATGGCTCAAGGTACTTTCTCCGCTGTGTATTCTTTTTTTTTACACGCAACCAGCACGCAAAGGGTTGCGATTTCGATTGTTAATTGTCATTCTTTAAAAATCCAGTCTTGCCGCGCAGTGCTGGTAATGTTCTCCCCCGTTATCATTACGCATTGCATTTGTACTGTTTGGGGGAAAATAAATTTAGAAAATGCAAATAATAACAAACCGGTTTTTATTGGTAGTAAATGTTGGTTGTTTGCATGGGTTCATAGACGGCAACTTCTGTCTTGGAGCGATGATGAATTAGGGAATTCCTCTCTCTGTGGTGGTGTGATACATGGGTTGATGAATGGGATTAAAAGGTTTACATTTATTATTATTATTATTATTGAGGAGAAAAAGCAGTTGTAAGTTGGAAACACAGATGCTGATAGATTTTAGATGGGTTTTCTTCAAAGAGGTTTGTGTGATTTAGATAACATGTTATATTCGGCAAATTTATTGCTGTCAGTGCCGGTTTATCCGTTGGGCGCCCGGAGGAGCCCAAAAGGGCCCGGATAAGTTGGACTTAACTGCATGTTCTGGTTATAAATTTCGATCCTCCAGTGTTAAGGGGGCCTGGAGATCTGCACCCAGGGTCCGAAATGAGCTTAAATCGGCACTGATTGCTGTGCTCAATTCCTAGAAGTTTTTTTTTTGTTTTAGATCATAGGTTCTCAACGTGGGTGATAACGCCCCCTTGTGGGCGTTTGAGGCTTTCAGGGGGGCATTAAAAGACCTGGAGAAAATTAGGGGGCGTTGAGATGGCACGAAGGGGCTTGGACAGATTAACCAAATGTAGTCTAAAAAGACTTAAAAGCACACTGATTATGTACTAACAAAAGTAAACTTTAATACTGTTTACCTAATGCTGATTGTATGTATTTAAATCATTTCTATATCACATGTACGAAAATTCACATATTTCGGTAGTTCTGGTAGTGGATGAAAAACTTACATTCATTGCAAAACATTACATTCAGACTTCATTAAATTGAAGGATATAGTGCATTTTAATTTTTGTAGTGCACGTGTTGTCTTTGTGAGCAGTAGGAAACATGTTTCGTCCACTGCATTTCATTACTCGTATTATCTAAGAAACAAATATGTTAAACAGGAATTAACGTATGATTCTTTAAAGGCTGAAACTGTCAATTTGTATTTATTTTGAAAGCAAAAGTTTATTATGAATTCATGTCATCAAAACCCCTGCCTGCCTTTATTACAGGTAAACTAAAACTTTTGTTCCACTCTTTTAAATGAAGAAATTCTGTAGCCATTCAATTCTCTCCAACAATATCCTACCATGCGGCAATAGCTATTTCAGATTAGCAAGTAAAAAAATTAGGACTTTGGAAAAAAATAAAATTAAAAAATATTTTCAATTAGTAATAGAGAATGGTTTTTAAAAATTTTACTCTTGTTTTCACCATGTGTGTATTATGTACACTTATATTTCTCTAGAATGGGAGGGGGTGGTATCGAACTATTCACTAGAAAAGGGGGCGTCAGTTCAAAAAAGGTTAGAAATCTATGTTTTACATGGACATTTGTGTAGTTCAAAACACAAACCACATTTCCCAAATTGTTCTTTTATTATTTTTGTGGAATCCTTCGAGGTATCTTCGTCAATCAGTGAAAGTCAATATGGGTGCGGTAGCTTAGTGGTTGCAGTCACGAACACGTGCCTGGCATTATCGAGTTGCGAGTTCGAGTCCTAGTGCCTCTGAAGACCCTCCGTGTAGAGGAGCTTATACACGTTAAATATGTTGTGGCTCAAACTCCTTTCGCCGACGGTGTGTGGTAGTTTGAAGAGGGTGTGCCTCATCAAATGCCGTGTTCGTCGCTTGACCGAAATTCAAGATTGCGTGGTCCATCGCTAATAGCCCTCGTATTGCTTTATATGTGACGTTAATGACCACTCATACAACAAGGTATAATAACAGGTAGCCTTCACAGGCCTGAAAGCCTAGTGGTCACGTTCATGAACTCGAGACCGGCGTATCATGAGTTCGAGCCCTAGTGCCACTGAAGACCCCCCATGTAGAGAGGCCGATGCACGTTAAATCTATCAAGGCTCAAAGTCCTCCCGTCGATGGTGTGTGGTAGTTTGGAGAGGGTGTGCCACTTCAGGTGTCATCTTCATCACTTGACCGAAGTTCAAGATTACGCGGTCCGTCGCCAATAGCCTTCGTGTTGCTTTGGAGTGCGACGTCAATAATCACTCACTCAATAGAAGTCAACAATATTAAAAGAATAAACTGAAAACTGTGGTGAGTTCTTAATTATCGTATTTCACAGTTTAAGTGAGAAAATCTGATCTCCTTTATTTAGATGTTAAATCTGTATTCACTACAAAGGCAATCTATAGTTTTTTTTAAATAGAAAACTTGTTTGTTATGAAGTAAAACAACTTGAAAGTTCTCATTCCAGTATAATTTAAAAATATTTACACGAAATGAATGCATGCTTTCCATCATTTTGCAATTAAAGTTGTGTTTTGTCACAAGCAGAAGGATAACATTTGTTTTGGAGGGGGACTCATCTTTCTTAGAAAAGGGGCGGGGGAGAGAGGCTAATTCCAAGACAAGTTTTTTGGTGCGCCCCTATTAGTTTCGACTTTTGGATCGAAAGCTTGAGCGCAGGCTCTCATTAGTACCTGTGTATTTACATGTGTAGAAAGATGGAATTATTTTTAATGTTTTATACACTAATTTCATTGGACAAAAATGCACTTCTGCTTATTCAAATCGTTAAACTTAAAATTTCCAATAAGCCATAAAAAATATTGAAAGTACTTTGTGTGTTGAGCTCTTTACATTCACTTAATATCTAATTTCTTTTCAAAGTTTTTTCTTCGTAATAGATTCTGAATGGAGTGAAATTACGTACTTTTCCTTGAAACTTTTATTTAAAATATTTTTTAGGCAAGAATAAGTTGTTTTGGGATGTACATAGTCCTTGGTATTAGATTGCACCAAGTATCATCATATATCGTAAGGAATAAGAGCGAAATTTGACACATGTGTGTAACTGTTAAGCTTTCAGTTACTTTTTAAATAATCGTATTTAAATTTATTTTCGAAAACTTGTTAAGCGCAGTTTATGTGGGTTGATCTACGTCAAAAAAAGTGACCTAAATTACCTCGTAAAATTTTAACTTCCAACAGTGTTTTTTATAGTTGAGTAATTGCATTAATATGCATGCTTTGAGACTAGATATCCACTTATGTTAAGATTATTAGAAATAAAAATTTATAGTGGTGGTTTTGTTTAAGATATATCTTTAATGGGGAAGAAAGTATGAAATGCACCTTTGAAAAAAAAAGGAAGACGTTTCAGTGGTTTCTCTTGATTCAGTGTAAACTATTTTTTTTTAACATTTAATGTTATAAAAATTTATTTAGGTATAGTAAAAAATATTTTCCTATAGCAAAATAAATTTTGACTGGAGCAAACTTTTATTTTAAAAATGAAATGTATAATTTAAAAGCAACATTCACTACTTGAACTTATTTTATTAAATCTGTGAATTTGAATTCATATGAATAGTGCATCAAATTAAGAACCTTATAGTCTAAAGCAGAGGTTCCCAAACTTTTTTGTCTCATAGACCCCTCGCCATGTTTTTCGGTTTGGACCCTGCGTAATTAATATTGAATTTTTGCATATTTATCAACTTAAAAATCTTTTTGAAGCTGGTAAGAAAGAACTTTAAAAGAATTAAATTTCAAACTGCAATGAAGTATAGTGTTTAAAATTTAAAAAGCACATGTTAATTAAATTAAAAGTTAATAAATAAAACTGTTAAATAAACTATACAACAAACAAATGATTTTCATTGGAGGTGATGAATCTCTAGCACTACAGTATCAAATTTTCAACATTTGGTATTAATCTTGTCTGGTTTAACCTTAATTTTCTTCTGTTAGTGTCCAGTTTTTTTTTTGGTGTTGAATAACTGTGCTGAAACTCCTTTACACTAGGAAAAGCAATGAAAAACTTCCTCACAATATTCCATAAGTCTGGACAAATGACAGGTTTGACTTTTTAAACCCAAATTTGCTTGGATCCATTTCTAAACTTTAAGATCTTCGTAAGTGCTTATTACGATCAGTTCCTATTGTAATGTGACTTTTTTCAATATATATATGACCATATGAATTCATTGTGGTATTGCCATAGTCAAAGCATTCTCAAACCTGGTTTTAAAATCTGAATAAAAGGCATTTAAATGTTGAACGTAGGTTAAAATGTTCGGACAGATTGTCCGAGACAAATTAAAAAAATTCGGGGCCTCCAGTATAACACTTATTCAGCTTAACTCAGGAAAGAAAAGCTGAAATGGTTCTTGCTTTAATAAAATTTTTAGTGTCATCTTGTAAATGCAAATTAACCTCATTAAATTTCATAAATAAATCTGTCAAATAGGTAAAATTTGGTGTCCACTTGATTATAATTTTAAAAAAATTAAAGTCACGGTCTAATTTAACGAGAGCCACTATCATAGATACCGCATAGACCCCCAAATTAATTTTTGGCTGACCCCTGAGGGTCTATTTGGACCACTTTGGGAATCACTGGTCTAAAGAAAGAAATCTGTTCGCACATTATATATGTATGGTGATCATAGTAATATTAAAAAAAATATTTATATTTAGTTATGTAGATTTCAGTGATTGTATTTTTGATTTAATAAAAATATAATGGACATTGGCACTATTAAAAATGATGTAGAACATTCAGATTCAAATCATTTAAATTTAAAATACTTAAAGAGAACATTTAAAGACATTATTTTAAAAAATCTATCAATAAATAAATAAATGTAGGCGTTGATAATTATTTCAAAATAGAGTAGGTTTTTACTCTGGAATATGAAATACCGTTTAAATTTAAAAATGATATATATTTTTGTGAACAAAAAACACATGAAAAGAACTTTATATCTACTATCATAAAATTATGTAGAAAAAGAAATACGGAAGTAAATCATGTATTGACATAAAATACGATCATTCAAAATTAGCAGTTTATGATATTGAGCAGATTATATCTAAAGATTTTAAAATGCGATACATATAATTATAGGAATAATAAATAGAAATTGTAAAACAAGAATAGGAATTTACCTGGAATAAATAAACATGAGTTTTACTAGACGATAAAATGAAATAGAATGAATGTTTGCAGAAAATCTAAATATAATTAATTTTAATGTTGATAAAAATATGACAAAAATAATTTAGACACCAAAAAATGTAAATACTTAAATGGCTGTATTAAAAAAATATATATCAATATATATGCTTATGCATTTGGTTTTACGAATGGAGCTCTCGTTTTTAAATTAAATAAATTTACAGCAGCGGGGGGGATGCAAAAAAATATATATTAACATATTTAATAATGGATATGATTATATTCCAGGAAAGAGAAATTATGAACAATGGAAGAAAAAAATTAACAATTATAAATATTTGATGAAAAAGCAAATTATATTACTTAAGAAAAATGAGAAAATATTAATTGAATAAATTTGGATAAAATAATATCATTATTCCCTTCTTCTCCTAAGTGATTTGTATTTATAACAGGTCAACACACTCAGGTTGATTTACAATAACAGCTGCAGTAAAATTTCTTTTCTCAAAAGAGAATAATTATGCTTAAGTTGGTATCAATAAATATGCAGAAGAAAGCGGTGCTGAAAACCCAAAAGCTGCACTTGGTATATTAGCATATAAATAATGTTTATTTGCATCAGAAACTTCATATAATATAGTATGTGAAACTGTTCAAATTTAAAAAAAAAATGACCACTGAAAATAAAACAAGAAAATTAAATTCGAATAAAGTAGATGAACACAAATTTCGCCTTCCATTTGATAGATTCAGATTAATTTTAGTCTATAAAAATGAATTGGTAAAATTAGTAACATAAATATGAGCTGGTATCAACGTGTTTCATGTCCATTATCCATTGAAAATTTTCCTGTAAATCAGAATAGAATGAAAATGAATGATAAATTACATTAAAAATTCAAATGTGCAACTTCAATGCAGTAACTTCTTTTTTGATGACAAAATAAAAAAACAAAACCTTCAGAGCACTTTATGTAGATAAACTGGTCACACATTCATTACTTTGAAATACAAATACAATTTCTTTTGGGGGATGGATTAGGATGACAAATAATTTTTAATTTTGCTTGTCGTGCTTAGTTAGCCAAGCAAACTATAAAGCATTTTTCAAGTTTTCTATGGGCTAGTGACACAATCTTTAAGTTGAAGCATAAATTTTATTATTAACGTCTTGTGGAATAATAGTTTGCTGTTGCATTGAACCTTTATTTTAATATATAAAGATGTGGAATTCATGGAGGCGAGTTGAGATGTCATCTATTTGAACACATTTAAGGTTCATCAAGTTTTATATCTTATATAACTCATTGTATTTCTCTATTGGTTTAAGATAAAACAATTAAGATAAGAATTAGTTTCAAACTTGGGCATCCTGTCGTGTATTAGCATATATTTTGTAACAGTAAATCTCTTTGTACCAGGAAGTGACTTGAATGTATAAATGTAAGACTATACAGTGTTATTCATAATTCCCTCCCGAGTTTCGAAGAAAAAAAATTAAGACGAACACACAGGAAAAAAAAAAGAACATTTGAAAGAATATGGAAACAATTCAAGTTTTATTTTCATACTTTGCAGGCTTTTTATGTATGAAAACTTGGTTACACTGCATACATCAATGCTTTAGTCCAGTGTTTGCCACACTACCCAACATGGTAGTATCAACTTTATGAACAGCACGTATTATCTCTTCAGTGTTAAACAAAAACTTGGTCTTGTACATAAGACCAAGTTTTCGTAACCCCTTTGCCGCGTGATATAGTAGAGCTGTTTGAAAGTATATGTGCAGTCAGTAACGTTGATAGTACCATTTTAACGTATCCGACTGGTTGCGACAACTTTTTTTTAAAAAAAGGGAATGTGGGGATTTTGTTGTTGTTGTTATTTTTAGATTTGTTTAGTGCATTTTAAGAAAAATGTGCTTTGATTAAGAAAAGAAAAATAAGTTATTACTAAAATGGGAAAAAATAGGTAAAAATTGACAAAAAAAATAGCATAAACGCGGCCAAAGGTCTGCACCAAAGGTTTATGAACAAATTTTCAATTTTTTTCAATCTAATGTGTTGCTATATTATTCAATTTTGAAATGACCTTCAGGATAAGAGATATTTTCTTTTTTACAGAAATTAGAGCACTTTATCTGGGTTACTATATGAAAATGCTTAAAAAGACTGATTATATTCCCAATTTTGTCAATTTTGTAATAAAATAGTGATGGATAAATCTGAAGGTTAAAACAATTCTACTATTATACAGAACTTACAGAAAAAGCTTCAATTCATTATGTTCAAAACATTTTGAGCAATCGCTGACCGCGTTTGATTATTTTCAGAAAATCACATTTCGAGTAAACCGCGTTTTAAAGTATGACATCTTGCTTAATGTAATGACATCTGCTTTTACTAAAACACTTGTAGTTTTTGTTCTAGTAAACGGAAAATGATAAACTTGGTATTTTTATAAAGCTAATAACATGGCCTATAAAATAAAATCATAAAAAAAAATTTGTCAATTTTTGGCAAAATTTACAGTTTTAGGGTAGTCGGATACCTTAAGTAGAGTGTGGCAAGCATTGTACTAATGCATTGATGTATGCCGTGTAACCAAGGTTTCATACATTGAACACCTGTGAAGTATGTAAATAAAACTTGAATTGTTTCCTTATTCTTTTAAATGTTTTTTACTGTATTCGTCTTAGCTTTTTTACTACAGCCATTCGAAATCCGAAAGAGAATTATGAATACCCTGTATTTCAAAAAAAAAAAAAAAAAAAAAATTTTTTTCTTTCTAATTTTGGGAATAAATTAAAGATTTAAAAAAAATTGAGGCTACAATTTTTGTGAAATTGCAAATATACTACTTTCTCCGAACCTTGCGTTTTAATTTACTTCAATGAAATTTAATGATTTTTCGTACCATCAATTTTTTTTTTCTAAATTATTTACTACACATGAAACAAAACAAAAAAATTATTCATCAGTTTTTGTTCCAAATTAATTCCGCTTCATAGTTGATATATGCCTGTGGTACTCGTCTAAATTGCCAGTAAGGCGAATAAAATAATGCACATTAAATCCATCGTTTAAGGGAGGGACAACCGCCTCTTCGTCTATCCACCACAACCCAGACGCATTTTCAACTATTTTTTTCCCCTTCCTCCTTCCCCGTTTCTCTCAAAGGTGTGTGCCTTTCACCCTGCGACTCGATTTAAATTACAAGTGCCGTCGTCCCGTTTCGCTTGAAAAACTTGTCTTCGACTTGACTGGCAGACCCTTCAGCTCCTCGTGAGTGGGAATTCAGGTGACTGGGAGAAAGGGCTTAGCATCCGATAGTCGACAATTTATCGTCGAATTTATTATTTTTTCCAGCTTCCCTCGCTGCCGAAGATAATTTCATCTGTCGGATTTTCTCCTACTTTTTTGTAGATGGATTGAGTACATTGAACGGGGCTTAGTCAAAGGTGTTGGATGATGCTTTTTTTCTTTCTTTCGGAATATAATCGTTGTTGAAGTTGCGATGTGTCTACTTATGTCAAAGCCCTCGAGGGCCCTAGATATATAAAAAACCTTGAGTGTGTTTTTACTCAAGTTATGTAAAGTGTTCAATAAAAAGGGCTTTACAGTCAGCTAATCCCAAACGGTTTCTTAAACGTAAGAATAAAACGATTTGTACTTTTATATGTCTTGGGAGGGGGTTGGTAGATGAGTTAATAAAAAAAAAGTTCTCCCAGAACTTCATGTAATTTAAGGATTCATTTCACTTAAGGAGTGCTGCGGTTACCTAGTGGTCATGGGCACGGACTCTTGTCTTGAGTTCCAATCTTAAGAGTCACTGAAGACCCGCTGTATAGAGGGGCTGATGCACGTTAAATCTGTCTAGGTTTGAAGTCATCCCGATGGCGCGGTGTGGTAATTTGTAGAGGGAAGGTGCCTGCTAAGGTGTGTCGTCCCCGTCACTTCACCGATCAAAATCACGGGGTTCGTCACCAATATCCCTAGCTTTGATTCATAATGCATTATTAATTAACACTCACTCACTCATCTAAGATCATCATGGGGAAATTGTGGAAACTTCTGCACATCTCAGAAGGTCGAGTGGTAGCTTGTCGCACTTCCACACCACAGGTTCGGGGTTCTATCCTCGGACTGGGCAAGGTCGACTCAGCCTTTCATCCCTTTATTGGGTCGTTAAATGAGTACCAAGCTTGTTGAGGACTAAACAGTGGGAGTTTCGCTTCTGACTGATCACCTGATCGGGACATATGCTCGTACGCCTCAGCTTCCAATGGTCTCGTATACTGAAATGGGCACAGTAGGCCTTGGCCCACATGGGCTATTGCACCACGAAGTTTAGTTTAGTTTTCGCACATCTCAACATTCGCTAAGGACGTAGAGCGGAAGTGACGAAAATGAACGCCTTTCAGATTCAGATGTCAGTTAAATACAACAAAGGCAATCTCATATAGCCCATTGCAGTGCCTTATTATGAAGTGAATTTAACAACATGTGTAACTTTTTTCATCGAATAATTGAGATGCTGTGTTGTTGCTAATCCTCCAGGGTTTGACGAAGTCAGACAAGATCAATTAAATCGTTGACTCTCAAAAAGTCCAGCACAAGAAGGGGATCTGTGTAGATATCTTTGCTTGTGAGATCCATGCAACGCATTATGTGCTCGGGGAAAGCTTGGTGATTTTGACACCTTGCACAGATGGAGAAGAGGCATTTGATGTGACCACTAGCAAGACGAGAAAGTGTAGTCTGCGAGCATCTATCACAGTTGAGGGCTAGGTCCAGTCCGGGTCTAATACCCGTATACTAAAGATGAGTGGGAGGCGCCCTCCACTCCACCAAATTTTGAGATTTTTTTAATGAGTATAATTCTAGATAGGTAGGGGTGGATGTAGAGGGAGTTGGAAGATTACATCCCTCCTTTGCTAGTTTGTCCGCCATTTCATCGCTAAAAAGTTCAAAATGAGATGGGATCCACTGAAAATGGATATCATGGTGCAGCGATATATGTTTTAGTTTGTGTAAGATGGAGACACTGGTTTTGTCGTCAACAATAAACCATTTGTAAAGGTGTTGAAGTGAACTTCGGCTATCGGAGAGAATCCAAAGATCACCGTAATTCTTCTTAGATTGAATATTGAGATGCTGAATTCATTGAATGTCATTCGATGACTCTAAATTCAGATCTGTGCTGATTATATAATGGTTGTTTGTGTTGTGTGCTCTAATTCGTATTACATCACTTACACTCGAAATTAAAAAAAATAAAGGTTCCCGAGGGGTATTATTTCATATTCCAATTAAAGGCAAGTGCCATGTGAACAAAACAAAAAAAAATCGGTCACTAATAAAATATGTAATTGTCAGTATCTATTTCTTATCCCATACATTTTTTTGCAGTTTGGGCATACTTTACTTATTTTATCTTCCCTTCTGTCCCTTAACTCGTCCTTTTAAGTTAAGCTTAGCCATTGGATTGGTTAAAAATTCCTGGTCTCCTATAGTGAGAATGTGAGGAATTTCTTTTAGGCAAGTATTTCTCATGTCTCTTTGGTAAAGAAAGGCAGAGCGGAGATGTCTGAAATACCCAAACTGATAAGAAAATTGCATGCTGTGTGAGTATTTCATTGGGTTACATTAAAGAGGCTCAATATTTCGGTCGTCAAGACATGTCGTCCCTCTTTCTTGTACACAAGATGTTGAATGTATTCTGACAAAGAAAAAAAAATTTTTCAATTTTTTTTTGTCAGTTAAATGCTTTTATTAAATGATTTCGGAATCATTTAAGCTTTAATTTTTTTTTGTTATATTTAATTATTATATTACTTCTACACTTTTTGCTCCAATGCTTTCAATTTTCCTTTCAAAATATGTTCTCCTGGGGCTTTTGCTTAGTTTAGTTTTTTTTTTTTTTATTATTATTTATAAACCAAATTTAAAAGAGAAAGATAGAGGTATTACATTTTGTTTATTTTTCTGAATTCTTTTAAAAACAATTTTTCTAATTCCAAAATGGGATGGTTGAATTTATATTTCTATGAGAAGTGTGTATAAAAGTAATTTTAATAAAAGTAAATTAAAATTTTTTTTTTTTTTAAATCTGAAATGGATAGAAGAAACAAATTGCTTGTAGTAGGAAATATAGATTTATTTCCTGATTTTTGTACTTCTTCAAAATATACAATTGTGTTATAGTACAATAATATCCTTACCTTATATTAACGAAGAAAAAAAGATTTCAATTCAACGTAAGGCGTGAAAATTGGATTTTTAAGAGAATTCTGGCAGTTCCCAAAGAAAAAAATAAATATTGTTAAAATAAGTCAATTATATTTGTAAACAATAATCCAAGATATCTAAAATTCAAATGAATATTTAAAAAAAATTTAATATATGTTATGAAATTATTTATGTTTTGTTTTTCACAATGAGTAGGATATGATTATGTACAGAAACATTAATATCTCTAGCGCTGGCGACCAAAAGAGAATGATAATCGCTCGAACAATCCACCTGCTTTTTGGAGTTTTTTCATCGGGGCGTAGCAGGTGGTCTCAGTCAATTGTATCATTAGAATCGATAAGTAGATTGCAAGACTTGACTGCAAATATGCATATGAATGTGATACAATTATAATTTATATTGTAATTATTTTTATATTTTCAAAGCGATAAATTGAATATTAAATGGCTGAAAAAGATGGACTATGGTTGTAAATGCTATTCTTACTCATTTTCATTGCCTAGTCTTTCTTAAATCATTTTCATTGAAGTCTTTATCAGGTCATATCTTTTCGGGGAACTGATAACTTGTAGCACTCGTATGCAGTCTAGTACGACGTTTAATTTAAAATAATTAGTCAATCAAAAATAAATTTATAAAATTTAAAAAGTATACTCCGAAATACAAAGCTTTCTAAACATTTTCATTGATGTATTTATTTTCACTTTAAAAGTTTTAAGTTATCAAATTTTAAATGCCAATATAAACAATGGTAATTAGAGTTTTAGAATGAGGAAAAATAGTTATTTAATTATTTTTGCTTTTTCCCGATAAAAATATTCATGACATAGTAATCCCCCCCCTTTTTTTTTAAATTTACAGAAATTGCAAAAATGTATTGCAGATCAGTGAAAAGTAGAGGAACTTCTTGTTTTGCGTTGAATATTTAGCCTTGAGAAATTCTTAGAAAAAATATTAATTCTTGTATTCCTTGAAGTATATCTCAACTTTAATATTTCTTTTCGGTTCATTTCATCACGCTTTGCTTCTTCATAAGTTTTTCCTGAGAAACATCAAGATCTGGCAAGCGTTGAAATCTTTGTGAATGTTGATGTATTTTTTGAAGATACTTTTTATTAGTTTTAAATGTTTTAATTGAAATAGATACCATAAATGCTTACAGGTTAGTGTTTCTATCATATTAATTTTATATTTTATCTATCTTTTGTATAATTTGATTTAATCAGTCTGTTCATTATACAACAAGAGTGCTACCCTGTGCCCGGTTTTATTTTAATTTCAAGATATGATTTGGAATTACTGGACAACAATAAAATAATTATTAAATTTGAATTTTTTCAAAAACAAAATTCTGTGAAAGACAAAATTTGTCTGGGGTGCTTATCTCATCGATTATATTGAGCGTAACGGAGTACACTCATACTGTTTCGTGGAGAAAACCCATGTTTTGTTTTTCGTCCCTCCGACTCAGAGGAACTACAGTATTTGATCAATAGTCGGGATGACGTATATCCGCACTTAAAACTATAGCAGGAACCGAGATGGTTACGTTTTCATTCGCGTGAAAATGTGTCGTAATGGCGTTCAATGAAAAGGTTATGCAGCAAGTTCTATGTATGACTCACAGATGGTAAGCGAGGGAAAATAGCATATGCTAGTTTTATTTCCTATTTTTTCCCCATCGGTAGCTCTTGCATTTATATTTCAGGTTGTGTCAGTGGCGCAAACAAGGAGGGTGTCCTAGGGGTCCGGACACCCCCCAAAGCCCTTGAGTGTTTTTCGATTAATGATAATCCTTTCTATTTTTTTCGCAAAATTTTTGTACTTATAATGAACAATTCATTTTAATTAAGAAATGCTAGTTATTAATTCAATAATTATTTTTTACTGGTTTCTGGTGACAAAATCAGAAGAATCAATTTGTGTTGTCTTGAGGTATAATACGAGTTGGGAGACTTTCGTCCCTGGACCCCCCACCCCCTGAAAATTTTGTGTGTGCGCTACTGGGTTGTGCCATTTATGGTTATAAAATCACTTGATAATTTTTTGCTTGGTAGTATTATACTCTGAGATTAGCATTAAAAGAATGACCAAGTTTGAAAAATTTATATGCTTGAAAAACTAATGCACACATTACATTAAATGATAATCAAAATTATACAAAAAAATATACCAATATTTCCATCGTTGTTGCCGTTGATACCGAAAATACTAAGAGAATAAAAGTGGCCGCGGTAACCTAGTGGTCATGGTCACTCATTGGGGCGTGTCATGAATCGAGCCCTTGCGCCACTGAAGACCTGCCGTGTAGTTGATGCACGTTAAATCTGTGATACTCAAAGCCATCTAGTTGGCGTGGTGTGTTAGTTTGGAAAGAAGAGGGGAATGTGTACCAGTTAATGTGTCGTCCACAAAACTTGACCGAAGTTTTTTTACCATGTTTTTTTTTTTTTTTTTACTCGCTTTCTTGTCTGCCCTGGTAGAATTTTGTAATTGATTTTAAATTAACTTCCCGATGAGCTAGAGATTTGGAATTTGGACCTTAGCTGAAAAGTGGATGACAATGCATGAAAATGTAGAAGAAAGAAGAAAAAAATTCTAGTCTCGAACCCGGGTCCCCGAAGTGGCTTGTATGTTTGTCCAGGTGGAATTTGTGTAATTGATTTTATACTAACTTCCCGATGAGCTAGAGACTTGAAATTTGGACCATAGCTGAGAAGTGGATGTCAGTGCATGAAAATAGGAAAGAAGTTCTAGTCTTGAACCCGGACTGCCGAAGAGGCGGGCCCCGATTTCGACAGGGGCCCAGTAACTCCGAAACTTACTCGAATTTATATGAACAAAAACCGCCTGTCGACAGCACAGGTCAAGTTGCGTCTACGTATACAATTTCTTGGCTCTGGGGTCAAAGAGGTTACCTAGAGGGGCCTAGGTTACCATGTTTTTTTTTTATTAACTTGCTTTCTTTATGTCTGTCCGGGTGGAATTTTGTAATGCAAACTGACTTCCCGATGAGCTAGAGACTTGAAATTTGAACTATAGCTTAGAGGTGGATGACAATGTATAAAAATAGTTATAAAAACATAGTACATAATTTTTTTTATATTAATAAAATTATTTTCAGTAATCCTCATGTTGCCTTATCGTTCGACGTAAAGAAACACAAGCAACAAGAACCTTAAGAAATTATTTGTGCTGCATTAGGAACAATTGACAGTTTGAGACCACGAAATGTGTGGTACAGATTACGTGTTTTCTCGTGGAACCAAAGGGTCACTCCTCGAACATTTGTAACTGAAAATAAAACCTGGTTTCCTTTTCTTTAATTTCGTGTGTCACTTATTGTAGTATGTGTAATAGTTTCGAAAATATAAATACGTAAAATCTGGTCATTCATTTGTGCTAACCCTGTATGATAGAAGTTACTAGCTGAAATAACCGTTCTTCACACAGGTTAAATTTTGAAATAAATAAAATTCAGCTTTTTTTTCAAACATAATATATTTAAAAGAGGGTAGAGCCATTGCAGAGCAGTAAAAAATAAAATTTTTAATGAGTGTTAACATTGCAATTTAGCTTCACAGTAAAGAATGATTCCATAAAAACATATTTGAATGCAAGAGAGAAAATTAGCATGCTAAAAAGGTAAATAGAAATGAAAGAATGAAAATAAAAATAAAAATTATAACAGGTTAAGTAATAGCAGTAGTAGGTTTCTGCAATGGGAACTATGAGTGAAATAACCTGAATAGATAAACCAAAAGAAAAAATTAATTATGTGATTAAACCGTTTCACTAAAATATTATCATAAATAACAAATATAAAAAGCCTTCAACTGGAAAAAAAATTAAATTAGTACAAACTAAATTAAAAAAATAGTTAAAATAAGCCTACATTGTAATCATATTTTCTGTAGCATTAAATTAATATTACATGAGGAATGGGGATGTAATACTATCTAACATCTATATTACATTTAATATGAAATTTAGATGTAATACAATAGTAAAAAAAATTAGATTAGTAAGGATCAAAATAAACCCGGTCCATGGTAGGAATGTCCTGAGGGTCCGGACTCCCCCCCCCCCCAAAGCCTTTGATTTTTTTTCTCGATTGACTATAATCCTATGTGTATAGTACGTAAAATTTAATTTAGGATATGTTATTAATAATTAATTTTATTAATTAATGCTAATTATTCATTCAATTAATTTTTTACTGTTTTTTTGTTACCGAAAATGGACGAAATCAAAAGAATATGTTGGAGCGTGATACAAGAATAGTGGACTTTCGACCCTGGACCCCCCTCGAAAATTTCGTGTGTGCGCTACTGGGAATGATAGGTGCATAAATAGTACATAAATCAAGGCTTTTTACATTTCTTTTTCTTTGAAATCCAAGAAATCGTAAATTCTATTCAGCACTGAAGCTTATGGAATTTCTTGTTATTCTTAGTATTATTGTTGAATTAAATAGGTCATTAATTTCAATTGTGCAAAAGCTTGTTTCAAAAAAAAAATTATAATATTACCTGCCCCTTCACAATGTTATTCTATTACTCAATACCTTAATATTTCGTGGCCTAGAGCTCTGTTTGGTTAAATTATTACCGCACTTGGAGGGAGGGGTGAACAAACTGATTGACGTAATAAGTCACTTTGGGAGAGACGACGGTGAATCTCTGGAAACAGGTTTTGGGTTAGTAAGAAGACCCTGTCAAAAAAAAAAAAAAGATGGTATTTATTGCTTAATATTTACATAATTAGTTATTCCTCAACTTGTTGATGTGATGGGTCACAGATTTGTTTCGTAATGGGTTGGAATTGTAAATAATTTTCTTCGGAGTACGCGTCACTCATTCGGATACGTTCGTGCTGTTATTGTTCTCAAATGAGTCTCGTGAAGTTTCGTTCTCGCTAAGGAAAATGGAACTTATATTGTTTATTTAATATTAAAATTAATATAAATGACTTCGGAAAATAGACTGAAAAACATTGTTGCTTTGTCCCCCCCCCCCCGCATTGAATGTTCAATTTATATCATGATTTGATTCTGGATTATTCAGGAAGTCCTTTTTGACATATTCTAAAATTCTGTATTTAGAAAACACATTGTAGCATTAGTAGTATTAACATAGCTTATAGCTACCTTTGTTGACAGAAATTTATATTGTAATTTTCTTCATTCATGGTTTTTGCTTACCTGTCTCTTTTATCTTTATCAAGACATTACATTGAAGATTCGCTGTGTAGTGGTAACTAAATCTGTCAAGGCTCAATGTCCTTCCGTTGGTGTGATGTGGTGGCTAGGAGAGTGGGGGGGGGGCTAGCTCTGGTGTTGTCCTGATCACTTACCGAAGTTCAGAATTACGAGATCTGTCAACAATTGCCCTCGTGTTGCTTTAATGCGACTGTAATACAACTTTCATCCTCTCAGTACATTACCTTCATGTTTTATTTATTGCAAAATTCTATATTAATACTCTAATAAATTCTATTTGTATCGTGTAAAATTTTATTTTAGAAGGCTTTTTCCCCTTGTTTTTACTTAGAATATATAAATCTTTCTCCAACAAGACTGAAGAGTTGATGGTTTATTTTTGAATTTCTAGTGAATGATTATGTTGGACTAAAACATTTTTTTTTTCTTTTGAAGAAGATTTACATTCCACACTAAATCTGTCATTAACAGAAAAGATTCAAAATTTTTTAATAAAACATAAGAAATTATTGCAATAGTAATTATTGAGCATTTATGCTGACCAAAGTTAGAATTTCGAGTTAGTTATGAGTAATTTGATGACTGATAATTTTAAAGGTACATACGTAATATCTGCCTGGAGAACATGATGCCATGTGTTTAAATATGCACATCTGACAGTTCTTATTAAGCCAGAAAATCTCGCATACCTGATTATGAATACAAAAATGAATTCATTATTCTAACGAAATCTAGGCTATGACTTTACCATTTATCAATAACTCATTAGGTTATTTCGTTTACCATTTCATGAATAACCCATTACGGCACGTGAAATCTCGTGTCACGAGAATAACGCATTTCCTGAAGCCACCCGAAAAAAAAGATCAAATGGAAGATCAAAAAGGACTCACCAAAGCCCTCTTGAATGAGTCTGGCGCTGTCCCAAATCAGCTGATTTCGTTCGTTTTAAATTAATTTATCTCTTAATTCGCCATGAGGGCTGCCACGTCCTGTGTGTGCGATTTCTGATTCAACTTGTAGTATAAGGCCACACAGCTGCGTTTAAAGCACTAAATGGACGGGTACCTTGACTGGCTTTTGTTGACTCATCTGTCGCGGAGAGGGACCCTGTTAACATTTTTTTAATGGGTGACTGACCTTTTTTCTCCAAGTTTTAAGCTCTTAGTCATCCCCCGCTCTTTAAAAGAAGACATTAAACCACGAAGAATTTGCTTTTTTTTTTGTTGTTGTTCCTGTTCGTATTCATATGAATGGTGGCGTAAATCTAGCACTGTGCGGTGGACGAGGAGTGCCTCCTCTGACAGTGGACGACAATGAGATAGGAAATTAGAAACGTCTTTGGACACACAACTGGTGGTTTAAATTCGCCACTCTTTTTTTTTAATTGTGTATTTCCTTTTGTGTAAGGGAAGTATAGAATTTTCGCAGAACTCTGGCCGTGTTAATTGCTGTTGTAAAAAAAAGTGCCTTATTGTCTAAACGGCGAGATATGAGCCCTTTCTTTGGAATAAGTAACATATAGAACAAGACGTTATTGTGAGCATATTAGGAAAACGTTTATGACTGCTTCATCTGTGCGATTATATGGTTTTTATTGCTTCCTGTAGTCAAATATGGCCAATGTACTGTTTTATTTCGCTGCCTGTTACAAATCTGTCCGAAAAAGATTTGTGGCAAATGTATTTGTGTAATGACGGTTTTGTGTATCTGATGATTTCCTTCGATAAGAAAATAAACATAATATATATTTCACATACTACAATGTGTAGTTTGTTTTTAATGAAAAAAATTGGTGCATGGTATTCTTTCATATTGGATACGAGACAGTTCATAATATCGCTGTAATGCAATTAACTAAATTCATGTGATGTCGTAGTCACATGATAAATGCAATCTAGTGTTTCCAGCCAATCAGTTCATGCTCCTCGTTGTTGCCAACTTTTTCTTTTTACTGAAACTTTCTTTTAAAATATATACATTCGTCAACAACAATCATATATGTCAGTAACAATAACACACATAGGTTAGCAAAATACACTTGATTCAAAAGTACATAGATAAAACATTTTTATTTGGAGAAAACTTTTTAAAGAACGTTAATATTTTGAATATCTTTACCAAATCATCAAATTTGAAATTTAAAATTTTCAAGTAGAACAACAGATACGAATCTAATGTCAATTCTGAGTTCAATGGACACATGATTGATTGCATTTATCATGTCGACATCATGAATTTTAGCCCACTGACAAGTGTTAGTGTACGAAACCTATTTTGATTGACACTCTTTTTATTTAGAGTTGAATAGAATTGCAAAAAAAAAAAAAAAAGGCAGAAGTTCTGTATAGTGTGGGGGAAAAAATAAGTCTATTTATATTTTTGCTATAGGTCAATTTTAAAGTTCTGTGGGGCCTTTTTAGATCACAGATGACCTAATATGCAATTGGAAAACTATCTCACTCGACTGAGGATTAATTTATTCTTGAGTACCAGTTGCTGTGGACCAATTTTTACCCCCTTTTGAATAGTTAGGATATAAAACTGGAATTAAATAAGTCAAGTATTTACACAAAACACATTAAATCGATTTAAAGAATATAGAGAAAAATCACTCGGAAAAAAATCATTGAAATGTGTTGAAAATATACAGTTCGTAGTACTTGATGAGGAAGCGAGGTTCTTGCTTTTTACTCATGATCTTTGGGCAAATAATGGAATTTTTCCTATTTGATCACTTGAGAAAAAAAGAATCTGAAAAATGCATCCCCTCTTTCTTGTCTGAAGGTGACACCTCCAGTATCTCACGAAACCTGTTTAAGGTGTCATTTACGCAAACTAAACTTTCCAAGAAACAAAATAAAACAAAAATAACATTTTTCAGGGTAAACTGATAATCCCCCCTCTTCCTTTCGTTTCACTCACTTTGCTTTTGATGTTTTTTAT
The DNA here is from genome assembly GCA_019973975.1 of Trichonephila clavata. Taxonomy (NCBI): domain Eukaryota; kingdom Metazoa; phylum Arthropoda; class Arachnida; order Araneae; family Nephilidae; genus Trichonephila; species Trichonephila clavata. The sequence continues at coordinate 35,188 of BMAO01020462.1, forward strand.
TTATTTCCACCAAACATTCTTCAGCAGTGTGTCATGAATTATAAGTTTGCTGAATTTCTTTAAAATACCACAGATATGTACGAATTCAATCGCAAAATTAAACGGTGTCTTGCGCAGATCCTCTGTGTTTGAGAGCACGTGACATTGTAGTAGTAACTGGTGTGTTTATCCAAGGAGCTTACCTTTTGAAGTGGAAATAATGGCGATTTTGATAGCTGTTGTTATCTGCGGCTGATATTTTCTTTTTCCCATTCGTTTTCTGTTTTTAAAGCGTACTTATTTCTATTTCACTTGTGTCGGAACGTAAGAGGAATATTAAATTATCGTTAGAAATTGAAATGGGCCTGTGAAATAATGTTGTTTATTTTAATGTTACTTATCTGCCTTTTAAGTCCTTAATATCAGTTTGAATTTTCCCTCCTGTAAAATTGGAGTGTTTATTAGATTTCAAAAGGTTGACAAAAAAAAGCTAAATCTACTTGAATTTGAATCAAATGACCGTTGAAACAAAATGGCGGCGTATTTTTATGCGTGAAAGATATAATGAATACATTTTCCTGAAAAATTTATTTATTTGTCATTATTTATGACGATCATTTCATTCTTGTGTTGTTGCTTTTTAATCGATATAGGAAAATAAAACAAAATAAATTATTTTTTGAAAAATTATTAGGTTGATATGAAAGTTAAAAAAAAAAAAAAAAGGTTTTTTAATCCATTTGTGTTTGTACATTACAACCTATTCGCAATTCTGTTGAAATAATTTGTGTACCTCATTATTATAAAAAGACAAATCAGGAGCAACTTTTTAAGAAGCTAGCTGCTGCAGACCGGTTGATGTGTTCTTTGATGTATTACTGGTTGCAGTTAAATCTTTTTTAGGGGGGAATTTTGAATAGAATTATAGGCTGTGTACCTTCACGTGATGTCAAAAAAAAAGACTTGGAACACACATTTTCTTGGATAGCAAAATGCTCCATCATTAATTTGTTCCAACTTCTTTGTTCTACAGAGAACATATTTTATACTTCTCATTTTTGTCTCAATCCTTTATTTTTGATGTAAAATATCTAGAATTTATGTATTAAAGATTAGCGACTTCTGGTAAATTTTAACAAATTTTTAAAATTATTCTTAGGATGATATCCAACAGGCCCTCGTAAAATCTTTGGTGATTTATCTCTGGCATGCAGTTAATTTTTAACGACTTATTTCAAGCATGCCGACAAAAACGATATATTTAGCAATTATTCGCTGGCATGGGTCAACACATACCGAATATCTTCTATATTTTATCTTCTATAATATTGATGCTAAATGAATTTTTGTTATACATGTTCAAGATGGTGTATTCGTTGAATATTTATAAGTTTTAAAGACTCAATAGAATAAACGGATGTATGTACTCTGCAATCAGAAATTTACATAAAAATTGAGCTTTTTTTCTGCTCGAAACTGACTTTACTATTTTATAGATAACATACTTTTGTACTCGTATTTTTGCCTGAATCTATTATTTCTAATGTAAAATATCTGGTATTTACGTGTTAAGCCGATATCGTTGGCTTTCTTTGGCAAATTTAACAAAGAAGGGTTCTTAGAATGCTATCAAATAGGTTGCTGTAACTCGTAAAATCTTCGACGATTTATCTCTGGCATGCAGTCAATCTTTGGCGATAAGTCGTTGGTATTGGTTAAAACGTTCCAAACATTTTTTGGTGATCTTCTATACCAGTGATTCCCTAAGTGGTCTATTTGGACCCCCAGGGGTCTATGACGACCTGCAAGGGGTCCCACGGCAGTGAAAAAACAATTTGGGGGTCCATGAGGGGTCTACGATAGCCTAAAACAGATTCTGATTTTAATTTTAATAGAAAATATAATAAAGTGTAAACCACATATTTACCTATCAACAGATTTATTTACTGGGGTTAATTTGCAATTACAAGGCGACAGCATACATGTTATTAAAAAAGGTCCATCGTTGCAGTGTTTCTTGCCAGAATCAAGTTAAGTATAAAACTGGATGTCGTGAATTTTAACAGTTTCTCAATTTGTCACAATCTGCCAAAAAAAGGACGTTTTAACCTTTGTTCAACATTTAAATGCCCCTTACTCAGGTTTTGAAACTAGGTTTGAGAATGCTTTGACCATGGTACCATGCTTTGACCATGGTAGGTTTGAGAATGCTTTGACCATTCATCACAGTAAGTAATGAATTCATGTTGTCACAAAAATAAAAGCAAAAAGAAAAACATTTCTGATTACAAAACTTAACTTGTTTTAATAGCCCTAACGAAGATCTTATAGTAAAGTTTAGAAACGAATGTCAGAAATTTTGGCTTTAAAAAAAAATTGTTATTTGTGTTTTGAATTATGGAACGTCTTAAGAAAGTTTTTAATTGCTTTTCTTAGAGAGGAGTTTCAACGTGGTTGCTAATGTCAAAAAAAAAAAAAAAAAAAGGTTTGATCCTACTAACCGAGGAGATTGAGGGTTAAATATGAAAAGATTGATGCTAAATTATAAAAATTTGTTATTGAAGCACCAGATTCATCCCACCCATTAAAAAAATTTGTTTGTTGCTGCTATTTTATGTCATAACTATTTAATAAATTAAATTAAAATTTAATTAACTAATTCATATGTGTCTTCAGTTTTAAACACACTACTTAACTCCAGTAGAAACAAAACTTTTAAAATAAGTAGTGCTATACAAGCTGTCGAAAAGCATTTAAGTTGATAATTTTGCTAAAACTCAATATTAGGTAAGTACACAAAACCGAAAAATATAGTAAGGTGTCTGTGGGACAAAAAAGTTTGGGAACCTATGTTCTATACTGTAATTCTAAATTAATTTTAGCTATAGTGTATTCAAAAAATAAAATGATGTATTTATGGAATATTTCTGAGTTTTAAAGACTCAGAAGAACAAAGGGACGTATGTATTCTTCTGTCAGGAATTTATATAAAAATTGAGCCATTTTTCCGCTTAAAATAGTATTCCGAGCATTGTGGCATAAAGTGAATCACGGATTTAAAATATAACGTGGCCCCTAAGTCCTCGCATAGCATAAAAATCAGAGTGAATACCAGCTGAGTTATTGTCTTATTAGTTTCTTGACCTTGCCTCAACTCGCTGTGTAACACAAATTCAAACCAAACATACGAATTCAATTATTTACATTATATGCGAAAAGTAAGTCAAACTTTTGTTTTGGACCTTCCACGTGCTAGTGCTACTCACTAAACGTACACAATCATAGTTTACTTAAAATAGTTACCTGTCTCAATTATAATAACAAAATAATGAACTCTTATGTTTACTCCTTCTGCGATGATTTAAAAAAAAAAAAGAATTATATTTCTTGCGTTTCAGTTGAAAAATTGTGTTATATTTTTATGTTTCAGCTCTATTTGCTCTCATTTCAAAACCCCTTGACTTGGGAAGTAAGAAGCTTCAAGCAGCCACAGTATCTTGATTGATCTTCAACGTGCCTAATTGCCTAGTAACAGAACTGTTCTCTGATGCGTTGATGAAGTTTGGGTTTAGTTTTTGTGATTTTATGCAAAAGTTGAAGCGTTGCTTGGATTTTCCCCTTATTAGTCTTTAATTTGGAGGGGATTGTTTTGGAAACTTGAGCTGGTGGAAAGAGAAGTTGTATTTATTCTGTCAGACGTTTTGAATTATAATAATCGGTAATTGCTGTTAAAGTAAATCTCGTGCCATTTCTCGTGCCAATGTAGAAAATAAAAACAAAAATCAGTGCAAATTTTTAGGATATAAATCTTTACTTCGCTTACTGTTGCTTTGCATTTGTTATGTCTTGTTGGCTCCTCCTTTAAAATCATTTATTTTATTTATTTTAATGAATCTTTTCTTTAAAATTGCCTCATTTCTAGCAGTGATGCTTTTCATTTTTAAAAGGCACGTCTTGTCCAGTCGGCAGTGTGAATCATGACTTGTGACTCATATCTTAGTTTCGTCTGTTTCAGGAAATGGATTCGAATAATTTTATCAATTTTTTTTTTAAATCAAAAATGGTGTATCATCAGAAAAATCGCTCAGTCGTAAGCAACTCTTCTGTCCTGTTACTACCTGCCGTATAATGATACCTATAAAAATTTCCTCATTGAGAAGGTGTAGAATTTTTAGTGGAGTGCCAATTCAAATGTCGTTCCTGTCTTTTGACCATCTTTCAAAATTCAATAGTCCTTGTATTGTTTTAAATTGCAACCTTTGTCGCAACCCGGAGGTATTGCAGATGCAGTTTGGGACATCGAATCATCAGACATTGTTATAAAAATAATTACTTTGATTTCAGACTAATCAATTTATGATAAATTAAAGATCATAAACCGAGGGAGCCGTTTAAATTAGTTTTCTATCGTAAGCTAATGAGACAATTAATTGAATACTTATCTGCTTTTGATTCAATAGTAGAGCACTTGACTAATCTCTCCTAGGTGGGCTATATTTCTATTCAAAACTACTTCTGTCTTGCCTCCACGATTCCGAAAAGCAATTATTTCAACTCACTTAAATGCTAGGGTAAGGACTAACTCTAACACCACCATTGCCAGGGTTTAAATACTTAAATTCGTATTACAAGTTCTCTCTACGGAAGGCGGTTTTAAACTCAAACCACATTTAAAGAAGAAATTCCCCTGAGGATTAATAGAAGGACCGCAGATAGAACGCATCACACCTTAACCAATCAATAGATCAATCTCTGGTTTTAATATTTTGATCTTTGTATAATAAAAAGAACTACATAGCTAAAACAGAATAAATAATATCAATAATTACTTTATTTGTATTTTATTTTATCTATGATACATATTATACTTGCAATTTATGGCTTTGTCTTCTGGTAAATCACTATGGACCGTTGTAGCCAGGTGGTCATGGTCACGAACTCGTCGTCGGCGTGTCAGGAGTTCGAGCCGTAGAGGAGCCTTGTAGAGGGACTGATGATCATTAAATTAGTCATGGCTCCAATTCCTTACGCTGGCGTGGTGTGGAAGTTCGGTGAATGGGGTGCCACGTCAGTTGTCCTCGTCACTTGACTGTGATTGAAAGTTAAGGTCTGTTACTCATTGCTTTCGTGTTACTTTATTGTGCGATAATGCGAAACTTTCTCTTTGTTCCCCTTCATCATGCATTTTTCTTTTTTTAATAAAGCTATGCTCCGAGATATCGTTCATTACACTTTAGGACACGATGCATTGTATCAGCAAATATTTCGGTTTAACCTAGCTCATTTTTTAATGGTTGCCAATTTGGTTTTAATTTACACGCCACTTGAAGTGAAATCTCATTATCATACCTGCATGTGTTAAGGGTGAAAGTTCTGTTTTAATTAAGAACTACTTTAATCACTGAAATTAAATTGGGTTGTGTTTGCATCTTTGTTTCGTTAAACGGCTCGGAATTATTAAGACTTCGTTCATTTAAAGGACCGTTGGCGGTACTTTCAATTAACCACCACGAGTGCATCGTAAATTCCTCATCTCGTGGAGGAAGTAGTCGTTGGGAATTGTCGAGAAGGCACGTTAAAAGTTCAGTGTGAAGGCCAGTGTCTGGCATCCGTTGACAGAATTGTCATGGAAAAGCCCAGCGATATATATAAAACGCAAAATTGTCATACTTTAAACATTCCGTATATTTTCATTGTTTAACAGTTGGCGAATGAATTATTCTGTATATAACAATGTTCTAAATTATTTGCATTAACTTTTCTAGTTATTGATTCTTAACATATCCACGGTACTCTACTTTAAAATGGTGGCAGCGCACACAAACATTTTTCAAGGGGGAGTCCAGTGTCGAAAGTCCCCAAGTAGCATACCTCACACTGCGAGAAACGATGTTCAAAACTGAGAGAAAACAGCTCACTTTTGAATACTTCACATTCTCAAAATAGCTCCGATGCACGCTTACTCAAATCTGAGAATCGCATATTCTCATATTGAGACACAAGTACATTCTCATTTTTGAACCTGTTACGGGATCAAATTTTTGAGAATGAAAGATCGATATGAGTATATGATGCACTCATATTTGAATCTGTTAATGTATCAAATATGAGTTAAAACAATAAAATGAGTATGTATAGCATTTATTTTCGGTACTGTTGTATCTAATATGAATTTTTAACAGAAAAATATTTATTAACCCAAATCTTAAAAGATTTAAAAATGTGATACCTGAGTTGTAAATTTTCACTTTCTACATCTTACGTATTATTTTATTTTCATTTCATGAAATTTTTACACTTAACTTCGAAATCAAAATTCATTTTACATTTATTGTGTGTAACAAAAAGGTACTCGCGTATTATCGCGAAAGTGCCTAAGTTAAAGATAACTCGCCAAATTGGCAGTAACGATTTCGCATGTGTCCTACGCGCTGAATTAGCAACCATGTACTTCGTTTTATATAATGTCGCCAATACGGTGGCGACAATACGCAAGTATCAACAAATATATTACTTTTCGAAATAAAAATGCAACTATTATTTAATCACAAACTGCATGTCTTCGAACTTATACCGCAAATATAAATCTTTGAAAACTGCAAAAATAAATTCGATGTTATCGTTTAACAAATGTGTATGCATTTTGAACTAGTTCCAGAAGCAATTTGATTCATTATTTATATTTATGTTTCTCTAGAAGCATTATATTTTTTCCTTAAAATCATATACAAGCAGAAAATTAACTTTTATTTAAAAAAATTCAGCCCTTCAATAATAAGTTATTAGAAATATCTAGGAAACATTATGATAAATAACAGATTTTTCTAAGTAAAAATTTCAAAACAATGCCAGAAAGAAATAAGCTTTTTTACATATTATGTAACCTGAATAAAAAAACCTTTTGACTAAAGTAACACTCATTAGGCCCAGGTGTGTAAGTACTCTTTATATCAATTGTTTTGTTTAAATAGAAACCTATCCACATGGAAATAAAGAAAATGCATTGCTATATTACAAACTAAGCTCATTTTTTGTTAAAGCAACTGATTTTACACTTTCCTATCACCAAAGAAAACAAATATAATAGTTTTTAAGTTAATGGTTTTTTAAAATTAAAATACTTAAAAATTTTAGTCTTCAGAAGAATGTAAAAACAACTCTAACAGTACATTTTTGCATTAACAAAACATTTAGTTTTTAACCTAATGGAAAGAGCTTTTAGAGAAGTTTTCAGCACCCATTCAGAAGAAAAAATAACATCATAAGGACCAATAGAATCATAATTTAGCAATTTTACTTGCTGTACAGAATTTTATTTTCAATACCTTTTTTCAATTATTCACTGTTAACAAGAAAAATAAAACAAACCAAAATCATATTGCTGAAATATTTATTCTGGAAATTGTACACATACATATATACATAAAAAATAAACAAGAATATAAGTGAATTTTTTTTTTATAAACACTATCTAATCCATATATTATAGTCAACTCCATCCTTATTTGTGCAGAACAGATTATGTTTTAGTGTAATATACATTGTAAATATAGGAAAGTGTGTAAAAGTACATAAATAAACAACTTTTTAATTTTTTTATCAAATTATGTCTTTGAGTTACAAAATGTGAGTGAAAATGCCTTTCAAACAGTGTTGTTTCAAATAAATTACATGTTAGGATATGCGAGTCATCTAAATTATTTACTGCAGAATTTATAGATAGCTGGTTCTGAAAGTTCTCATTAGAGTAAAATTTTTACAAAGGTTGTTCATAATTATATAGTTTTCGAAATGACTATCTACAAAATTTAGCATAACACATGTAGTGATATGCTATGCCTGTATGAGTATTTAGAACATAATGACAAAGCTACAATGTGAAACCAATGGTCTTTGGCAGAAAGTGCAAAATGTATGAAATTCATAGATTAATTTTATCCATAAAATATGTATAAAAAAAAATTCAGAGCTATATCCAAATTTAAAACAAATTATGAGTGGAAACATTAAAAATCAAGATTTGTACTAACAAGCAGAAATGAAATTAGTGCAAATTAAAAATAAAGCATTCATAATTTAGAAACAAGATAAAAGATTTAAAAAATACAATTTTTATAAATATTGCACGTCTACCTGAATTTCACATTTATAAAAACAACAGTTAAAAAAATACCACACATTGAAACAATATATACAGGAACTAATTTGCTATCAGTACACTACACATTAAACATCTTTTAGAAGTGGTTTTGAAATCGCTGCAAAAATTTTGGCATCCAATAGTATTCAATCAATGATGATGGTCTCCCACTAAGAACTCAACATGACAATAATTTAAAAGATTGGCTTATTCCTGGCAAAAAAGGAATTACATTAAGAAGCAAAAACATAAGTACTTTTTTTTATAGAAAACCAATTAGCAAAATATGAATGCCAGGATTTAAAGAAATAGAACAAAAGGTATTTAGAAATGCCAAGAAAAAAGCAGAAAAAAATAAAATTGAAACTGGAAAAATAATAACTGCATATAAAAGAGTGGGGTGCTCAATATCAATTGTTATAATTTCTTACTAGTTCTATTCCAAAATGCAGAGTTAGTGTAAAAATGTAGTACAGAGGACCCCACGCCTTTACCACGATGACATTAATTTTCTAGTTAATCATTTTATTCTTATATTAAGATTTATTTCTTACTTTTTAGTTTGATAAAAAAGCATGTTTCTTAAAACTATAATTTAAATTAATTGTGCTTCAAATACGTCAGACTGAACAAATTACGTATTATCACAACAAATGCCAAATCTAATAATAACACACCAAGTTGGCAACCCTGATTGGTAATTGCGTCTTATTGCAACCTATTTGCGATATTATATGAAATGAAGCACCTGGCAGCCAATTCAGTGTGTACCACACATAGGAAATCGGGGTGGCCAACTCAGCGAGTTATTTAGAGTCAGCGATTGTCGCAAAAATACACAAGTACCCTCCGAGTTCCTGTGTGTTGAACGTGCTGAATTGGCAAACAGGTGCTTTGTTTCATATAATGTCACCAATTGGTTGTGATAATACGTAAGTACCAAGATTTATGTTTTTTCACTTGTGTACAACATACCTGCATACAGGAGTTTTTGTACCCAAGCTGTATTAATTTTTGGTACTTTCATAATATTGCAACCATATTGGTGAAATTATATGTAATACAACACATGGTAGTCAATCTGGCGCATACGACACATGCAAAATCAGGGTCACCAACTTGGCACGTTATCTTGAACATTGGCATTGTTGTGGTAATATGTATCGTAAAATCTGGTTGGTGTATGGTGCACACTTTTAACACAAAAAATAAGATTGAATTTTATGCGTGCACGTTATATACCAGGTATAAAAATAAGAGCTTTAAAAAATGTGAGCACAGGAAAAAAAATTAGATTTCTACATAGATCAAAATAATGGTTATTTAAAAGAAATGGCATTCCTTATGAACTTAAAGGGTTGCACTTCTAGATGTATACTATTTTTTACTAAAGCTTAGAATAAATGACTTTCAAACTTTAAGAGCATGACTCGCATACATCTCAGGTTTCTCAATGAAAATTGGGGTGCACATTTTCAGCAAATAAACATAAAAATTAAAAATTGCTACTTGAAAGTATAAGTGCATGTAATACGATGGTATACATGATATGCCAGATTTTATGGTAAAAACATAATTTTTCTCTACCTTTCTTTAATGAGTAAAAGCATAAAATATATTTATATTGGGTTAAATATAAAGAATCTGATATATATACTTCATTTATTTTCATCCAAATAAACAAAACACTATAGTCACAATAAAGGAACCATAAAATAAATGTAATGAAATAATTTCTTTATGAGAACTTTTAAGACATTTTCCATATGTTTACCAATAAGCTAGAAAAGTTCTTTAAAATCTACAAGAAATTAGTCTCTTAAAAAGATTACTAATTGAAAACAAAAATTTATTTTGTAGGCTTGCCTTTTTCAAGACATGCAAGCTATTTTAAAGTTCAATATGAAAATAAAACTATTCCAATGTAGCAAAGAAATACTTAAATTATTATTTGCCTATAAGCAAGTGCCCAAAAAATCAACAATGTGACTTATTATGAATCAAGTAAATTTCATTAAGATATGTGACTACCCAAAATTCGCAGTTTTGGTGAAAATTTTCAAAAATTACTTTTGTGTTTTTATTTTAAAGACTATACATTTAAGATTCCAAAAACACTCTATTTTTGTTTCTATGATATCTAGAAGCAAAGTTATAGCATTATTAGTAAACTGGAATTGGAGTTAACAAAACCAGATGCTGATCCCTACACAAAATATTTTTAAGATATTGAATTTAAATTTTCAGAACATGTTTTATTTAGTTCTATCTGTGTTATGAATCAAACTCTAATCTCTGTGTATATACAGTGAACCCAAAAAGTGTTCGTACACTTGCAATTTCCTATAAAATTTATTGTTTCCGACTAATAAAAATTAATATTTTGAAATTGTAATTTTTTTATATCTGTAGCTTGTTCTTGGTGGAATGACATAATTATTTTTTTAAAAATTGTATAACTATTATTTTTAAAAATTCATAATCAAAAAGCTCCTGAAAAATTACGCCACTAAAGTCTTAGAACACTTAACAAAAATCTCAACATAGCTTTAAATATTGTATTTCTTTCTTAATTTAGAACTTAGTAGGATATCTTTTAGTGTCCACAACAACTTTTGGACATCTTGATATAGATTTATTGAGTTTTTGTAATTTCTGCATTGATTTTCCTCCATGCTTCTGTGATTATTGTTTTTACTTCCCATTATGTGTTTATATGTCATGTTTTCTTTTTATTTTAAATCTAGTTCTCGCCAAATATGCTCTGCTGGGCTAAATAAATTGATTGAGGACGTGTTTCAAACTTTTGGGTACAGTTATAGAGACACCAGCAGTGTACATTGAGAGCAGTTCGCTTGGCGTCATTATCCTGTTAAAAAATGAAGTCGTCTGAAATATCCAAATTTTGAGAGGATAATTTAAAATTTCTCTTTAAAATATTTAAATAGAGCACGATTCTCAATACCATCAAAAAATACCAAATTACCTAATTCCTGAAGCCTATTTACACCCCCCTACCCCGCAAGAACACCTCTGTGTTGAATCATGGAGGTGGAGGAGCTCTTGTTCCACATAAATTCACTGGATTAAATGCCTCATTTTTTCCTTTAAAACTATTATATGCCCATCAGAACCAAAAATGTTGAATTTTCTGTCATCCCAATCACTTTCCTATCAATTTTGAATTTTCTGAAACTTAAGTCACAAGAATCTAGTTGGATGAATGAACCATGGAAGTGGAAGTGTTCTTGCGTGGGGGCGTAAATCAGCCACAGAATTAGGTAATTTTTGATGGTATTGAGAATCATGAGCTCTAGTCAAATATTTTAAAGAGAAATTTTAAATTGTCTGTCCAAAATTTGATATTGAACACGACTTCATATTTTAACAGGATAATGAAGCCAAGCGTACTGCTCTCAATGTACACCGCTGGTGTTTTTATAACTGCCCCAAAATTTTGTGAAAACACCTCCTCAATCAATTTATTTAGCCCAGCAGAGCATATTTGGGGAGAACTAGATTTAAAATAAAAAGAAAACATGACATATAAACACATAATGGGAAGTAAAAATAATAATCACAGAAGCATGGAGGTAAATCGATGCAGAAATTACAAAAAACTGATTAAATCTATACCAAGATGTTTAAAAGTTGTTGTGGACACTAAAAGATATCCTACTAAGTTCTAAATTAAGAAAGAAATACAATATTTAAAGCTATGTTGATATTTTTGTTAAGTGTACAAATACTTTTGTGGCGTAATTTTTCAGTAGCTTTTTGATTATTAATTTTTAAAATTAATAGTTATACTATTTTTAAAAAAATAATTATGTCATTCCATTAAGAACAAGTTGCAGATATCATAAAAAAATTACAATTTCTATACATTAATTTTTATTAGCCGAAATCATTAAATTTTATAGGAAACTGCAAGTGTACGAACACTTTTGAGGTTCACTGTATTTATGTACTTCATTGCATTTAAATGTAAAAAATATCATTAATTTTTTTAAAAAAATCGAGTTTTTGCATAAAATTTGGCATATTTAAAAAATTTTTAAAGTAATACATATCTTTTAATTCCTAATATATAAAGATGTTCCATTATTTATGTACTGTATAAATATTATTTGAATACATTCATTAGAATTTTGTGTAAAAGATCCTAATTGCAATTTTTCATGAAAATTTTACTAAACTCGACAATTTTTATAATCTAAAACTCTCCAGAAAACAGCAAAAGGGTTGAAAATTAGTTAAACTGGAAGCTAAAGAGTTTGAGCTATAAATATGGTGAGTTTAAGAAATGTACAACTAGTAGAACATTTTTCATATTGTATTTAAATCTTTAAAAGCATTGTCTGAGAAACTTGTTTTTTGGCTTCACGGTAAAGTTCACAAATGGATTTCTTTTAAGACATTGAATTAACATTTTAAGAAAACTTTTATTTTATTTTATTTGTATTATAGACTATAATCTCTGTGTATGTATTTATGCATTTATTGCACATACAATTTGTGAGAAAAAACATGCTTTTTTTTTTTAAAAAAATTGACCAATTTCAAAAAAAATAATGTAAATCTTATCGCTTTAGGCACAGATAATGATGTTATTTGTGTGCAGTTTTAATATTATTTGAATATATTAATTAGAATTTCAATACAAGGTTTACTGTAACTGCAATTTTTAACTAAAAATTCCCAATCTATCCAAAATAATTTAAAATTTTGTGAATTGTATTTTAATTCCTGACTCAAGTGTAGTATAGGGGAGAGGGCCCTTTCGATTTTTATATAGATATTATTGGTGAGATAACGAATTCATTCTGGCTTCGGGAAACCTATCGCTAAGTGAAGTAGCTTGGCGATCGATTTTGGTCACCAAAAAAATTTGACATCGCCAAGTATCTATACTACACTTGAACCTTAATTCCTAGTTCTATGCACACCCTTTTTAAAGAAAAAAGTGTTTTTTTAGTTGAAAATTTGTTTCAATAAAATGCTCCGAGGGTAGGCACATACCTTAAATTGATTTTTTTAAGTATCCTAAAAAAAAAGGCATTTTTAATACATTTTCCCGCTAAATTCCTATAAAAAGCCTTACAATATCAAAAACAATCTAGTACTCATGTGTTCGTCCGCGGGTAGCGTGGTAGAAACGAAAAATAGTTCGGAAGATTTATGAGAACTAAATTTGTTGTTGAACCCAATCTTAAAATATGTAGCCAGTATATTAAAAAAACTTTTTTAATCCTGAATATCTTTTTAATTTGTTTGATAGTGTTAATTAACCATTTTGAAATTTTGAGTACATGTAATGTCTTATATTTGTAGGCATAATGTCCAAATCTGATATAAACAACTCATTTCTGAGCATGTCCATGTAGTCATTTTGAGTATTTCTTTTTCTCCGTGAACCAACACCAATTATTCTTTTGATTTTGTAGATTACGACGTTAGCATTATTTAATAAAATGTTAATTGCAAGTACTTAATTAAATTGTACGTTATATAGGATTATCATCAGTGAAAAACTCAAGGGTTTTGGAAGTCGGACTCACCTTGTGTGCACCTCTGTGATGGCTCTCGCTCAGCACAGCAAGCCCTAAGGTTGCGGTTCATTGACTGAGGCCGCAGTAGCCAAAGTAGTACAGGCATCGGATCATGGCTGTATGTCTGAGTTCGATCCCAGTACCACTGAAGACCCGCCATGAGGGAGCGATGCAGTGTAAATCTGTCAGACTCAAACGTCCTCCGTTGGTGTAGTTAGGAGGGTGCCAGCTCAGGTGTCTTCCGCGTCCTTGACCATGATTCAAATTACATGAGCGTCCCAAAAGCCCTCGTGTAGCTGAACGGTGGGACGTTAATATTCACTCACTCACTCGACCCCGGCTGGAGTCGATAGATTTTCTGGATACGAAACTCGTAGGCACATGTCATATGATTATGTGGCATGTAAAAGATTCCTTGAGTATCAATTTGGCTCTGGTATTCTCGGCAAAATTAAAGCATGGTAATATTTAGCATCCGTTGGTTGCGAGAGCTGCCACTATAGAGTGCTGTCACATTTGGGGACTTGCCGTGTGTGCAAAGGCTTAGTTGCTAATATGCAGGCAGCCCTTTGGGGAAGGGAGAAAAAAAACCTTTAAAAGAAATGAAATACGTTTAAACATCTCTTTGCTCAATGGGCTAAACTCGTGACGAGCACATAACACAATCTCGTGTTTTCTTATTGATTTCAAGACTGACTTCAGACTTGTACTTGTTGTTCTCTTGTAAAATTTCAAACTTTTAGGTGATAAAGATCTTCAAATATTAAGATTCTTCAATTTTTTTTCAAAAGTAAACATTTTTGTATTATATGTGCACTTTAAAAGCAATTAAGTTTTATTTCCCTGTGTTCGTTGTTATTGTTGACAAATATGTAATTTTCAAAAGAAAGTTTCTATAAAAAGCAGAAGTTGGCAACAGCGAAGTGCATGAATGGATTTGCTGGAAACACGTGATTGCATTAATCATGTTACTGTGACGTCATATAAACTTATGAACTGATTAACCAGAAATGCGTGTTTGTAGTTATCATGTGACTATGGTGTTACATGAATGTTGTCCATTTCATCTTTATGAAACCAGCAAGCTTTTCATTTCAAACTATTTCGTCTTTATTCACCCCCATAATTTCACATTTCAATTTATCTTCAAGGGTTTTTTTTTTCCCTTTAATCTGCGCAGTTTTATAAAACCTTTCATTTTTTCTTACCAATACAAATTATTTTTTGTTCAAAATTTGGGAAAGAAAGAAAATGCCTGGAAGTCAAACTGCATGCTCTTAAAATCAACTGGCCTCCTAATTTTTTTCAACTTGTTTCAAGTAAAGCTTTGTTCACTTTAATTTGTTTCTTCATTGTATTGGTTTTGTTACGTAATTGTTTTTTTTTAAATTTTATAATGTATTTTTGTCTTTGTAACTTATTTGTTTTGTTATTTATTTTATAACTTTGTTTTGTTGTTTACTTTTATTTTTTTTTTATTTTGTTTATTTTACTTCTGCAAGCCCCATGTGATACTTGTGGTGCACAGGAATTGTTTTATCTGTCTTCAAAAGAGAAAAAAAAATACAAAGCTCAAATATCAATAATGAATTAGCAATTCGATTGTGAATTACTTTATATCTATGTATATAGAAATGGATGTTTGTATGTATGACCTCGCTTCACTCCAACACCGTTCAACCGATCACTATGAAAATTGGCTTGTAAATGTATTTTTTGGAGAAGGTTTTTGTGCTATCCTCTTTTTTGCAACTCCCCACAAGGTGGCGCTACAGCGTATCAACTTCTTCACCGTTCAATCAATCGCCAAAAATGTTAACTTGTCCCTATCACCTACATTTCGCGATGTTTCCATTGAATGGCCATTATAATGTTAGACTTGCGAATATTACAATTTTAACAAAGTAATATTAACGTATTACATATCTGGATATAAATTTACACTATTTTAAGTGTTCATTACACAAACTTTGTAACAATGTGTTACTTTTGCTGAGCAGAGATCAGGTTAGGAAGGTGTTTTTAAAAATCGACTCACGAGAGAGTTACGGGGCGTTATAAATAATAAAAAAAAACCTTTTTATCAGCTATTAGATATACAGACTTAAAATTCAACAAATATGGTTTTTTATTTTTTTGGTTCAGATAAGATGTGCAAAAATCTTTTTTTTTTTTTAAATTTGCAATTCACGTTTAATTAACTCATTAAAAACTTCTTTATCCTTCAATCTATATTGTGTAATTTTTTAATTCTTCCGTGAGAAGAACGGGTATACCAGCTTGTATAATATATGATACATTTTGATTTTATCATTACAGAGAACTTTGAAGAATACGCATAAAATACAAATGACATTTTTTAAGCCTTATTTAAAAAAAAAGTTACATGACTATAAGTATATATGTATCGTATTTTTCCCCATTATGAAGACATTTGCTAACTTGCATATTATTGACCAGGGATGCACAACCTATGGCCCGCGGGCCAATTTTGGCCCGTGAAGCCTTTAAAGTTGGCCCGCGAATGTGTATTGTAAAAGAAAAGTAATCTAATATGGAATTGACCTTTTTTAATTAAATAGGGAAAAATCGTATACGAAAACAGTATTACAGCGAATAATTGTTTTACAGTTGTTCATTAAGTTTTTTTTTTTAATTTAATACGCGGCTTTTAAATATGTTTCCTTCATGGCTATATACGAGTACGAGTTTTCGTATAGGAGAAGCTCGCGGATGTGATAATCGGAAGCCATTATTTCTTCCATCGCATGGTCTGGATGCAGAGAAGTTCGTATTCACGTGTGCGTGCAGGAACAGCCTCGATTTGAAATTAAGCTGAGCCAATCAAAAGTACCTATCGAACCCACGTTTTTCTTCATGGCGAGTGTTATCAATGATAATTTTTAACTTCTACTTAGCTGCAATGATCATTCTTTTTAAGAACCCCGTGGTTTTGCTAGTAGATCGGGAATGTTGAAATCGTTATCACAGAATGGATATGATATTTTTTTTGATTTCGCATTTTTAGTCTTATATCATTTATTTATAAAGCCATATAAAATGTTTTAGATAATGAGAGAGAGAAAAGGGGATTTTCAAAATTGGAAATTTCAAGATAAATACTGATAAATACTGTTTTATATATTACAATGATACTTTCACATACTTAATATGTAGTTGCAAGACTGCTGTTCCAAAAGAGTATAACGTAAAGTGGCACAGAGGGAGCAAAATCAATGATTAGCACGAAAATTGGAGTGGTTACGCTGCTAAAGGAACGCCTTGCCCATTGTGGTGTAGAACTGTTGCAACTTCATTGCATTATTTATCAAGAGAGTTTATGTGGTAAAGAATTAGGATTTGCAACCTTAATGCAGTGTGTATCTGAAGCAATTAACTTTATTCGTAGTAATGTCCTCAAACATAGGCAATTTAAAGAATTTTTAAAAGATATTGATGATCTGCCTTTTGATATTCTTTGTTACACAGAAGTTAGATGGCTCAGCCGAGGAGTTGCACTTAAGCGTTTTATGGAAGTATTTGATGAAATTGTTACATTTCTAAGTGACTGGTAAAATACTAGAAAATTAAAAGAAGCAAGTTTCCAGTATGATTTATCTTTTCTCATATACTTAACAGGCCATTTGAATGACTTAAACACAAAGCTACAAGGAAATAATCAATTTATTTTTCAATTGATAAATAACGTAAAGGCATTTAAACAAAATTATGTTTGTTTCAAAACCAGCTAAAAACTACAAATTTTACTCACTTTCCCTCCTGGCAAAAAACTTTCCACACATGAATGTGCGGTATGAGTAACAAATTCAAATCTTGTGCAATGCATTTGATGATCGGTTTTTAGATTTAAAAAAGTGCCAAACAAAAATTGATGTTTTTTCTTCTCCATTTTCTGTTGAAAAAAAACCAAGTGGATGAGAGTATGCAGTTAGCCTTAATTGATTTACAGAACTCTAAAGTTATCAAAAATCAATTCAAAGAAAAATCGATATTAGAATTTTATAAAAACTTACCCGAGGAAGTTTCGTACTTAAAGCAAAATGCAGCTGTATGCGCCACTTTCTTTGGCAGCACTTACATTTGTAAGCAAACTTTCTCACTAATGAATTGAAACAAATCAAAAATAAGAAATTGAATAGCAGATAAGAACCTTTCTTCTGTCCTACGTATTGCCACAACAAGTCTTAAGCCCGACATAAAATCAATAACTTCAAATATTCAGTTCCAGCCGTCTCATTAAATTTTACAAATTTTAAGTACTAATTTTTTTCTTCAAAATTTATATTGTGTTCTTTGTATAGTTAGCAAAACTTTTCCTTTGTTATATAATTTCAAACTTGCCACCTTTTTAGCAGGAATTTTTTTTTTTTTTTTTTTTGAGCTAAAGTACTTTAATCTTTTTGAAAGTGTCTGTGTTTCATCCATTTATAAACTGTATAATGTGTACCTGAGTAAGTAATAATTGTGATAAATGCGTATTGTCATAAAACAGTGCTTTCAAGTTTATAACGTATTTGCCATCGCGTAATGCTTTGGCCCTCGATATGATCCTATTAAATTTTTTGGCCCCTCATCCTAAAAAGGTTGTGCATCTCTGTTATTGACCCATGCCACTGGCGATCTTTGAGGAATTATAGGTTGAAGATGTTGCCAGAAGGATGATTACAGGTTCAAAATGATATAGGTCGTGCTGTAACTTGTAAAATCTTCTGCGATAAATATCTGGCATATGGCATTATTACATAGGTAGTTAAATTTCTAGCTTTCAAGTTGACCGAAACTAAGATACTAACTGGAGTAAGATTTAAAATTACAGGTTATTTCCTTTCTTCAAATAAAAAAATAGGATCGACATATCTAAATGAGGATGGGTTTATTTATTCTGCGATCGATTAAACTACTGTAAATGGCAGTTTTTAAAAAAGTAAAAAGGAAATATTTCAAAAAATTTCAAAACTTAATACATTATATACAATTTTATTATTATTTTTAACCGTACGAAATTGAATATTAACATATCTTCATCAATAAAACTTCACTGACTTTTCTTCACTGTCTTTCAAGAGAGTCTCATGTAGTTAAGCCTAATATTACGAGCCCTCTTCACTGATGTCCACGAAAGATGCTTTTTGCTGCTTTAATTAAATTAATATAGAAAAAACTTTTTTCTATGTAATTTTCTCCCCTGTAAAATAGATTTATATTAATTTCAATAATCCCCCCTCCAATTCCATTGATTTTTTTGATTGATGATAATCCTATGTATACAGTACGCAAGATTTAATTATTTATTAACAATATATTTTATTAATTAATACTAATTATTAGCTCAATTTATTTTTTTGTTGACAATATCAAATGAATTTGTTTGGGGGCGTATCAAAGTATAGAACGAGAATGGTGGACTTTCGACCCCCCCCCTCCCTCCCCGTTTAAAATTTTTTATGTGCATTGGAAACCGTCTAGAATGGCTGATGTTCGTTAAATCTGTCAAGACTTAAAAGTCCTCCCTTTACTGGGTGTGGAAGTTAGGAGAGGTGATGCCAGCTCGTGTGTGGTCGTCATCACTTGACCATAGTTCAAATTTACGAGATTCGCCGCCAATAGCCCTCTTGTTGCATAAGAGTATGATGTAAATTAAAATCTAATCAACCTTGAACAAAAATTTTTGTAAAAAAAAAAAAAAAAAAAAAAAAAAAAAAAAAAAAAAACGAAATATTTGAGAGTAAAAAGCTTTCTAAATGAAGTTCCTGATACAGGGCACACTGATGGCTTGATATACCTTACTAAATAGACGAAAAAAAATTAAGATAACAAACTCAGTGGCATTAAAATTAATTTATTTACAAACAATATCCTCATTTATTTCTAAAGAAATGGCAAATTTAAATTATACGTGTTGGTATACATTCACAACACGGTACATTTACCGAACCCGTTACCTAGCTAAAGGGTCCGATTTTGACTCATTATCTTGACCAGTCCGTTTCGTTGACGGATACAGAAGCAAGGTTAATCCAATTAAACAGGAAACGGATAAGGTTAATATTCGTGCCGACCCATCCCTGCTCCAAAATGCCGATCGGGACAGCCTCTGAAAACTAGAAGAAAAAAAAGAAGCCGTGCTTGGTCGTCTGTAAATCACTTTCGGTTGCTCTACCGCGCAAACTCGTTTTGGATTAAAGAAGGAAATAAGAAGTCGCCGCATTTTTCTTCTTCTTTAATATGTATGAAGTAGATCTGGTACCTGAAGCGCGATGCTCTTCACCTTGATCCGATTGCCCTGAAAAAGTTTGTTGGGATTTTAAAGAAAAAAATCGCTTCATTTTGGGACACCTATAGCTTGGAGACAAAACGAGGAATTTTCGAACACGTTTTTCTTTTTCCTAGCTTTTTTTCGAATAAATTTTTTTTCTTCCTTTTTTCTATTTACCTACTTTGTTTACCGCATCTATTGTAAAGGGAAAATTGGTCATCTTTAAAAGCTGCTGTTTTCTCTAAATTGTTGTTTGTGACGCGCGGTGGTGATGACTTTTGATCGGTTTTGGTATTCGATGTGCAGAGTTGAATTGTACGGGTTTTTTTTTTTTTTTCATTTTGAGGAAAACTAATGGCGTTTTAATTATAGTATCTATTAATTAAAAAGGGTTAATTTTGGTGCAAAAAAAATGGGTTTGAAATACATAAAATATTGATGAATGATGAAAAATTATTTTTTATAGCTTGCTAGAAATAAGATATGTTTAGATTTATTGTTAATAAATACCATCTGATATTGTTATTTTTATATGATATGGTTGGAAGCTTGTAATTAAGGTGCTTGCTTCTTTCGTATTCTGCTAATTGCTCTCTGGACCGGTTTTAAATTTAGAATCGAATTTAAATGCCTTGTTGCTTTTTCGCTCAGTTGATTTAATTTGATATTTTCTTGCTGGTTCACACATATGACTGTTTTCGTTAAGAAAAGCAATTGCTTTGAGCTATTTTCATTCTCTTTAGCAATGTTATGTGATATTCTCCACTTCCACCCTATCCCATGATTATCTCTGACCTTTGTATTGAAATATATCCCGAAAACAGTTAATTATTAGAATGTTTAAGTAAGAGAATTGTTTGAATGTTTTTTTTAAAACTTTTTAGAAACAATTCAGTATAGATCTATAAACGTTAAGTACAGAAAAATTTAAGAGCAAACACATTGTCTTATAAAAATATTAAAAACAAACAGTAAATAAAATTTTATGTTTTTAAATATTATTGACAAGCAATCAATGAAAACCTGTTATCCTGTCTGACAAAAATGCATAAGCTCCATGTATGAAATTTTAATTGTGACCATTTATTGACAGTTTTATAAATGAATATTCAAATATGAAGACTGGTAGGGCGAAATATTCTACGGCAGCGGTTCTTAAATTTTCGATCGCCGTGCCCCCCCCCCTTAATGTATCAACCTGACATCGCGCATCCCCATGATTTTGAAACCATTCCCTAACTCCCAACACATGGTTGAATGATCTAAAGATTCCTCAAGAATCCTAAGATTGATTGCGTTTGCTACTTACATAGACTTTTTAACACTTCTTTTCATTTAAGAAAACAGCAAACATCTAATTAAAAATATTACAAAACACTAAACTCAAATAATGTATTTAACTGTATTAATTAAAAATTTTAATGAAAAATATGGTACTGCATTTATTTTTTTACAAGTGTTATTATATCAGGTGAAATATTTAAAACCTGCTGTCTTTATTCTGCTTCAGTGTTTTTCAGATGGGTTCTGTACTTATTTTTAAGATAAAGAAGAGCTGAAAATGTTCTTTCACTTAAAGTAGTTTGGAAAGGCACTAGAGCTCTTTCGTGGACAACTAAGCTATATAGTTGCAAACAATAAAAAATTTTGATCGAAATATATGTTGTGACGCTTGAGATAAATAAAGGTAGCATGATATTGATTAATTTAAGTATTTTATTTAGTTTATTTACGTCACAGATATTATTTACAGGATATACATTGAAGTTATTAAACTTATTGTGGAGATTATTGGAAATCAAATTAAAATGTTTGTGAAGGAGGAGTCTGCATCCGTTCTCTCTCTCTCTCTGCTCTCTCCAGGCCTTCGGAAAAATAGGGTTGGCGTCTTTATTCCGTTCGTGGGTGGAGTAGGGGTTCCTCGAAGTGTCAAACGTTGCCGGGGCGATGTCCAAGCCAAGACCGCACAATATTTTTAGTATGCAGATATGATTGTGCGTGTGGTGATCATATCCACAAAAGAAGCCGATTCACAGCTGTGTGACGGAAAATGTTACAAAATCCTAGTGCAGTTTTTTTTTTTTTTTTCATTGGGACAAATTAGTCATCTAGTTTAGGATGGTACATCTTTCAATTTTTCCACGAGGCTTTTTAGTCTGTAAAAAGAGAAAAATCTTAACTTTAAATGAGACCTTCGCGAACCCCGTAGAACGGCGCTGGGGGGTGGGGGGGTGCCCGGACCACAGTTTAAGAACCATTGTTCCACGATGTATATGGATAGCCTAAGTTTATGATGGTTACATATCATAAAGGCAATCTCGTGTTCTTCACTGGATTCAAAACAGACACTAAATTTGTACTTGCTGTTCTGTATGCAAATTGGGTAAAAATGTTCAGATATTAAGGAAAAAAACCATCAAAAAGTTTATACGTTAAAAAAAAATTGTTAGATTAAACGTGTACTTTAAAATCAAATTATTTTGCTTACTTATGTGTGCTATTATTGTTTACAAGCGTGTACTTTTTAAGTTTCCTTAAAAAGCATAAGTTGGCAACAGCGAAGCATGAACTGATTGGCTTGAAACACGTGATTGCAGTTAAGTGGCTATGACGTCACATGAATTTAGCCCATTGTTCCACAAGGTAAAATTTGTTTTTTTTTTATTAAATTAGAAGCGTTAATGATAAAAGCCTTTGCTAGTTAATAAAATTACGTGTTATCCAGTTAATGCAATTGTAACGCATTTTCATATGATATTTAAAACAATTTAGTTGCGATATATGAAACCGAGGTATCACATTTGTGTCTGTCGGTTTGATTAATCTTTTTAATATTCCACTATGTTATGTTAATTATTTTTTGAATGCCACATTAGTAAGTGATTTCTAGCTAGTTAAAAAAGACAAATAGATAATTTAAATATTTTTTCAATAACGCATGAGTGAAATAAATTAAAAAAGTATTTAGTTCAACAAGTTTGTGTTAATGTATTCTTCAGACGCAGTGGCATGAGAAATCGTTATTATTCTATCATTAGTCTGAGATTAGCACCAAAAGGAACTAACGAAGGTGTGTCGAAACAGGTTTCTTGTTGGTTATTTATAAAAAGCTATATCTGTATCTTAAATATGTAATGAAATACTTATAAAGAAAGAAAAAAAACTTTACAAATTCAAATATTTTTTCCTGGAAACTGAGTTTTTGTAGAGAACGTTTCAATTAAAATTACTATGAAGGAACAATAACAGTGCATTTGTATTCTTTTAACCTTCACCCAGATTTAACCGTCTTAATTGTAGATTTAGGGTGTTTTTGCACACAGGAATGGATCTTAATTAGTTTAAAACATTTTTTTCCCTCCAAAGTATTAACCATTTCAAGGACATAAATCGCATTTAGTTTCTTTATAGTTTAGTTTAACAGTTTTACGAAACTGACTTTTTTTTTGTATATATTTCCTTGTATTTTTTGTTTGTTTTGAAATGCAATATTTATTCCGAATGGAGTCTTTTACAATTCTTTGTTAAAGAAAAGTATTATGTTGAATTATTCGTTTTATTTTTTTTAAACTTTTTATCGCGAGGGACAAGATAATTCGTCTTCCAGGATCCACAAATAAATCCTTAGAATTGTTATTGATTTCAATTGATGATCATTTTTCAAAGTAAAATATACAAGTTTTAAAGGAATTTGTGTTTTTTTTCTTCTTTTTTTTTCAATTTTAGCGCTACGAGAGCGGCGCAGAGGGCACCGTAGCTGCGATGAAAGTGTTACAAGATATTAGCTTAATATGATTTTTTAATGTTTAATGAAGATATTTTTCACACATAGCCCCTTATTTAGCCATTTGAATAAAAAAGTGACAGGCATAAGTAATTTTTTTCTTGAACGCCCTTATAATTCTTAGTGATTATCGTTGTTAGCAAATGCGTAATTTATGCATTCCATGGAGTTTGTATAAAATTGAGAAAAAAAGTTAGGTTAGAATGATAATGACTGAATTGATAATTTCCTAATCTTCAAACAGGTTGTAAATAAATTTTCTTATCAAACATTTTAGTATTCTATTTTGATTATTCTGAATGTTAAAATTGGGACACACATTTAGTAAGTAAAATATAATTTTTGTTTGAATATATAAGTAGCAGATAGCAGAATTGTGTGTATGCTAAAGCTTCAAAAGAAAATTTAAACTATTTTCTTGGTTTTCCAAAATAATTGTACGAAAGCCAAATTTCTTTCCACACATCTAAGAATAGAAGTAGTTTTAATTAAAATCCGTACTAACTACAGTGGCTTGTAATTTCAGTTAGTAATAAATAACATTTTTAAAGATCGCCGAAAACTTTATTCAAATATTTTTTTTATAACAATAGAACAAACTCTTTAATAATAATTACCATTCACAAATAATGAAAAGTTATGTTCTGTTGCCATTCATAGAAAAATGAAATAATAATACAATTTAATAGCTAACGTTGCCATCTGAAAGATAAATTAATAATATATTTTCAACAGATGTGTGGATGCTTTTTTTATTCATCCATTGTCACTGGCTGCCACTATTTGAAGTTCGATTTTGTCTTTTTTTTTTTTTTTTTTTTTTGCTTATTTATTTTACTTTGTTTTAAGATCCTTTTATTTAATTCTTTCAAGGTTTTTTTTTTTTCCTGTAAGAATTGTGACTCACCGTCTTCAAATCAACTCCGTCTTTCTTACACGGGTCGCTTACTAATGTTTTTTTAATATTTTTATTTTTGTACAAATTTCTTCTCACGTGGACTTTTTTTTTCTTCCTTTCCTTTTTATTTAGCATTTCATTGCTGCGTGCTATTATAATGCTAGTTTTACTACCAATGGCCGATTCTTCATTGAAATCGTCCCCTTACAGAACGCGCTGCTCTGATAGCTTTGTTCAATGGCAGTTCTTGGTTGACCTTCACTTGACGGATTTTTGTTGGAACTCTCGACAAATGTTCGAGTGTTTTGTTACAACGAATTTTTTTCAAAAAAAAAAAAAAAATTCTTTCCTTGTCCAAGTAGCCATGCAATTGGAGTTTTTGTTTTCTTTCTGTTTATGCCCTCAAGTTTTTATAAGTACTTTTTTTTTATTAATGCCTTTTTTGACAACTCATAAATTAAAGAACTACGGTTAGTCTCGCTCTTAGAAGAAAGTTGTAAAGAGGACGAGTATTGTGTGCACGCTAGTTGCGGCTCTTATGGAAAGCAAGTCGTAAAG
This sequence comes from Trichonephila clavata, assembly GCA_019973975.1. Lineage (NCBI taxonomy): Eukaryota > Metazoa > Arthropoda > Arachnida > Araneae > Nephilidae > Trichonephila > Trichonephila clavata. The sequence goes on from BMAO01020462.1 coordinate 60,376, forward strand.
ATGACAATAGCTGAATGATAAGGTCAACAAATCGATTCATAATAAAATTCCGTTACTTGAATGGGTTGTTGCGTCTGAAGAGGAAGTTCAGTGCACAGCATGTGCGGCGTTTGGTATGAAATTAGTATCCTATGTATGTGCGTAGTTATTAAAGAATGTTATTTCTTAGAAATGGACTATAAAATTGTTTGTGCTGCAATGATTTTCAAATTAATTTAATCTCTAATTGGAACGTTAAAATGTATCAAATATGAAAACAATTTTGAGTAATATTTTGCAGTGATTTAATTGGAGGTGTCGAACATATTTACTACTACATGCCATTTTAGACCTTGTAAAAAATCATGCATAGCAGCGCTTCGTAACCTTTTTATTGCCGCGAAACGGCCAATGTTTAATAATTTTAATGCGGCCCGCTGGGGGGTGGGGGGTTGATTGTTTCTATTTTAGATTGTTTTCAATTAGTAATGTTATTGTAACTGTATTTAAACATGCCTTCAAAATAAAATTGTTGCACACACACACAAAAAAAAAAACATTTTTAGTGACGTAACATTTTAACTCACTAGAACGCGCTAAATCATTGAGAATCCCAGACTTGTTTCTTTGCCACGAGAAGATTTCATCTGGGGGTAATAGGAAGCAATGGCACGTGAAGTGTGTTGCTTATGTCCAGTTTATTCCGTTGCTTTGTGTTGGTTGCAGTCTGCAGAAAACACTACTTTACTCAAATAGATTGTCGGAAATGGCAATAAGGATTTAATATGATGTGGTGGCAATCACAGGGTATTCCACCATGACTTTAATCCAGAATACTGGCAGAGTTGTTGTCTGGAACGTAGATTTAAGGCTGCCAACATTTACTATCTCCAGCAGTTGATCTTGCATAGATATGCTAGATTCGCCTGATTTATTGAAAAATGGGGGTCGCGAGGATCCATTCTTTACCAATTCATGGGTTTTTTCTTCTTTTCTTTTTGTGTTTGAGAAGTAGCGCTCGAACTTCCCTGTAAATAAATTTGAAATAACTTAATGTTCTTTGGGCGTCCCGGGGGTTGAGGGCCACTGATACGTACGATCACCACGGTAGCCTAGTAGTCATGGACAAGATCGAGCCCTAGGGACACTAAAAACTTACCATATAGAGGGAGTGTGTGTGTGATGCTCGTTAAATCTGTCGTGACTCAAGTCCTTCCGTTAGTACGATGTGTAGTTTGGAGACGCGGGAGTGCCAGCTCGGGTGTCGTCCTTGTCTCTTAAGCGTGACTTAAAATTGACCCATAGCTCTCGCGTTACTTTGTAGGGCAGGGGTAAGTATTAAGTCGATCACGATCGACCGGTGGACCGCCAAGACGTTTTGGGGTGAGCGCCTTCACTAAATAATCATTCCATCATACGAAGGTCTAGAAATACCGTATTTATTCGATTCTAAGCCGCACCCCAAATTCTCAATAAGATTTTGTGAAAATTGAAAAATAATCTAAAATGGTTTATCAATATCCAGTTTTACGAAATTAAAATAAATTTAAATGGAAAACTAATAAGAAGGGAATAATTAGTTATTTTATGTTTTTAAATTTTTGGATACATGCATGAAGCTGTAATTGTTCTAAACACCCCATCCAACACATTTTTCTCCTTCGATTCTAAGCCGCGCCTGATTTTCAGTAGCATTAACATTGGGGGAAAGTGCGGTTTAGATTCGCGTAAAACGGTATTTTAAAAAATACGGAACGAAAAAAATCAAATCATAAGAGAAAATTTCGTTGAATAGAAACTGCACTTAGCTATTTGAAGGCTATTTTGCGAAGAAAATCGTAAAATGTTCTTGGTTCCAGGAAAAAGTTCGTGAAATAGAGGTTCATAAAATGGAGGTCCGTCTCTATTGTATACTTTCTCTTAGCTCACTACACCTACGCCACTGGGTTGACCGCAACACCTTGAAAAAATTAGAAGTAGCCCGCACCCTGGAAAAGTCTGCCCACCCCTGTTGTAGGGCGACGATAATATAGCTCTCCTTCACTCATATCTATATCTTAAAACTATTTAAAATATATATAAAAATTCAAATTAATACTCGTATATGTTCCAAAAACATATCAAATCAAAAGAAATTTAAAATCTGTATTTGGCAAAAATACATTATACAAATTATATTTATTACTAATGGCTTACACTTTTTCTTATTGGGGGCAATCAGCATTTTGTACTAAAAGCAGAAAAATAAAACCTACTTATGGTGTACGAACATAAAAAGCTTAAGTTTCCCCTTTGTATTGAATTGTTGCAACTACAACGAAAGCTTATTGTGATCGAAGTATACTTCCACTTATCGTGATCACAAAAATGAATTTTATGCTCCTTGAAAGAATGGTAGGGGTAAAAACTAAGGATTCTAACACACACTTTACTGTAGGGATCTTCAAACCGTGGCCCATGGTCCACGAATGGCCCGCTGAAGTCATTTTAAGGGCACTTCATTTGAATATGAGGCAATTTCAAAAAACCTTTTTGTCGTGAAAAATGGTACTTTTTCCTGTTATTCTTGATACCTAAAACATTTCATTAAAATACTTGACATTCAATAAAGTGACATATGTTAAATTTCATTGTACCTAAATAATTTTAAATATAAAAAATCTGACAATGTGTAAAATTTCAGAATTTTTCAGAAGAAAAGACTTATTTTTAGCACCCAAAGTATTTTAATTTGACGGCCATTTAACGTTTTTGAAACCGATATATATATATAATATTCAAATCTGAAACATTATCTCTTCCCTTAGAATCAGTTGCAATCTTGTAAAACAAACCTCAATTTCTTATTTAAATTTTCTGTATACATTATTTTATTTTTTGACAATCGTGTGGCCCTCGGTGCATTGTAAATTTATTGATTTGGCCTGCGGATCATTGTGTATCTATTGATATGGCCATAGAGCGTTAAAGGTTGAAGACCCCTACTTTATTACATCGCTGCATTTTTTAAAAATGTGAAACTTGTATAATTTTTCACAAAAAAAAAAAAAAAAAAAAAAATTATAACTATTTTGTTAGATATTTGCAAATATCTTGGTTTAAGAAATCAGTGAATAGCTGCTTTAAAAAAATTTATCCCAAATTTAGAAAGAAAAAAAACCCATTAATGTATTTGGTTTGTTTTAAAAAGTTATACAAACCAAAATGGCAACGCCAAAGTTTTCTTTAAAATTTCATGCTCATAGTAACTAAAATTGTACACATCTGCTAACTATACATATTCTTTAAAAAAACTTAGAACAAAGCCTTCTGCTAAGCAATATTAACAAATTACTCCATGTTTTGTTAAATTTCAGAATAAATTCACGTTATTTTATTTTCCAAAGGTTGATTTTTTAAACAAAAATACTGCTTTGTAAAAAAAAAAACACACACACACACATCTAGAGTTAACGTTTACCTTTATAAAGTTGGTTTGTTTTGAGGATTATTTTTATTCTTGTAGGTTATTTACTATTAAAGGTTGATTTTTTTTTTTAAATAAAAGCTTTGTTTCCTTGAAAAAACACACCCACCCAAAGTGCACATTTACCGTTATTAATTACTCGCTTTAGGGATTATTTTTTACCTTTGTATTATTTACTATTACTATACATGTACTTTTAAATAAAGTGACAAAAATAAATTTAAAAAAAAAAAAGAAGTTTCTGTAAAAAGCGTAATATGGCAACAACTAAGTGTATGAACTGATTTGCTAAAAATAGATAATTGCATTTATCGTGACTATGACGTCACATGTGTTTTTGAACTTGATTGGCTAAAAACACGTGGTTTAAAATTATCATGTGATTATGACGTCACATGAATTTAGTCCATTGAATTCAAAACTGACATTTCACTTGCACTTCTTTTTCTTGTAACAGTTTGATACAATTCCAAATTTGATAATTTGGTAAAACTGTTAAAATATTAAGATTCTTTAAAAAAAAAAAAATGTTTTCAAAATGAAATTTTAATTTCTTATGTTGTACGTGTACTTTTAAAAACAAGTGCATTTTTCGTACCCTATTTGCGTTATTATTATTGACGAAACTTTCTATTTTCTAGAAAGTTTCTGTGAAAAGCAAAAGTTGGCAATAGCAAAGCGCATGAACTGATTGGCTAGAAGCATGTGACTATGACGTCACATGAATTTGTCCATTGCACAGAAAACTCTAAAACGTAAATGAATAAAAGTACAAAATAACATTCTTCCCCATCGATCACTTGTACAGTGAAGGTAACTTTCAAATTGAATCGCAAGTTTAAATAAATTTTTGATTTATTCCCTCGCCTTTTGAATACAGTATAACAAAAAACGTCACCTGAATTTTACAACGAATGAAATCAAACAAGTTTGAATCATCCATTTCCATCATTTATTGCGCTTCAAGTTGAACATTCTCCCATTTCAGTAAGCTAAAAAATAGTTGAAATGGCTGCAATAGTTATACGAGACAAATATTGCGTCAGGAAGGAATTGTGTCATTTTTAAATATGTTGATACATTTCGGGCGATGCTTCAGTTAATTTTCAACACTCCCCTGTGTCATAAAGATTTCTTTCGTGACTGAACTTCAATGAAAATTTCCAAATGAGTTTTTATAATGTATTTAACATAATATAATGGTCACTTTGTTGTGCAATTGAAACATACAAACACAAAGAAAACTTAGAAACGGAAAATTAGTTAACTGTTCCGCTTTAAATTTCGAATAAATGGGAAGGATTTTGCACAGTTTTATTATGAAACAGTTTTAGTAATACATTTTTATGTTTATATAATGAGCCCTGTCTTTCAAAACATCTCTTGTAATTGAAATCTTCTTACTGAAAGCGAAAATAATAACGTTAAATTTTGTCGCATAATTGCACATTAACATAAAAATTTTATAGTTTTTTAAAAAATATATATTCAAAGCTGTGGTAGAGCATCTATTTAATATCATGAGCTTCGGTATCTCTGATGTATTGGATGATTCACAGGCGCGAGTACCAATGGGCTAAAGTCATGTAACGTCATAGTCAAATGATAATTACAATCCCGTGTTTCCAGCCAATCAATTCATAAATTCATAGTCGCATGATAAATGCAAGCACGTATTTTTAGCCAATCAGTTCAAAAGCTACGCTGTTGCCAACTTTTGCTTTTTACAGAAACTTTCTTTTAAAAAGTACAGATTTGCAAGCAATTAACGCTCATAAGTTGGTCAAATATATTTCATTTTTAAAAACACGTTTAATGTAAGAATTTTTTTTAAAAATCTTATCAACTTTGGGTGAATTTTTTTCGCTTAATTTTTGAACCAATTATAAAATTTAAAATTTGGTCTAAATGTTTTTGTTCCTGGTTAACATCTGATTGAAGCTCATCAGTACACAGTCCGTTGGCAATAAGCTTTGCATTGATCTAAAAAAACACTACATCAATCAAATGAATTAAATTCGACCGCTGTAACGAATAGTAAATAATAATAAACATTTGTTGTTTGTTCATGCATTTCAGTTTACTAATCGTTTACAGTTAGAGAAAGTAATATTTATTATACAGAGTGAAGTGATTCATCTTCATTTCTTAGAAAGTAATTACTGTACGACCGAAGATTCCAGTTCATTTTTGTTGTATTTTGGCACATTCTGTAAAAGAAAAATAATTGTGAATCATCAGTAAAATTCTCGATCCCACATATCCGTGTTTACAAAAGTGCCATTACTGTTACTCAGTGTATACATTTCCACAGCATTCACTAATCGATTGTTTTTTTTTTTCCGTTTCGAAATAACTTCCTCCCGCAGATACCGATTGCTTATTTATGGTTTACGTTCCACTCAGTTGAACTTTCCCCCTGTTAGTTGTTATCGCTGGTTCCCGACTCAGGTGTCTTCCATTTTCCCCCCTGTCGTGTTTAGCTGGGCTTATCTGGGACTTTCGAGATAAATTTTGTCATTTTTCTTCCTTTCTTTATCGAGAATTGACAGGAAATGTACACCCACCACGTTGTAGATCCGTATTTCTGAGCGGTATTATCGTCTTTGCCTGGTACTTGATATTGTTATTCCAAAATGTCTGAAATGTTACTTTCTCTTTAAATCCATCAACATGTAATCGCATGAAACAGAGCTTCACTGAAGTTAAATACGTATACCTTGCGTGATTTATGACTGATTATCCGATTGGTGACACTGATGAATCTATTCATTTATTTAAAATGTGAATACAAACGAAAAAATTCCGATTAAAATCGCATGAAATCCCATAGGAAATTTATACAAACGTTTAAATTAAGGTAAAACTCAAATTCAGCACTGTAATCGCCATAAATCATAGCGAACGTAAAGTATTAAAAAATTTATTTTTAATATATTGATAATGTACGAAAAAATAACTTCTCGCACACAATTATTTTGTATTAGTTGAAAAGAGTCCTGAAAAAGTCGTTAACGAATCAGCTAGTTAGAAATTTTAATTAAAAAAAGAAACGAGCCTTACAGTAGTCGCATACGATGTGTAACATTTGACATGTTATCGTGGTAAATTCGCAATAGCAACTTAAATCCTGAAAAAAATTAATCGAATATGATTGGAAATAATTTTCTATTGAATAATTATATCTTTAATGAAAATTTTATTTAATCAACACAAGGAGTAATGCAATTTTTTATCAATAATAATTATTATTGTTCAATTGGAGGAAGAGCGGTAATGATAACTTAATATGACTAAATAAACTAAAATATGACACATATACTTGTGATTTCAAAGTATTTAAAAACCGTTGAAAAATAGCGTCAATAACAGTACCACTGTTACTTGTCGTAACATTTCGATTTGTGTTCATTTCGAGCTTGAGCTTATCATTCAAAAAAGCTGAGGGGCTCGGCTTCTTGCAAACTGAAATTAGTTTTAAATCATCACTCAAAATCATGTAAGCGAATGATAGAATTTTTTTAAAAAAAGGGGGGGGGCAGAACCACCTTCGGAAATCTTTAATTTTTTGAACCGTTTGATTCGAAGAAATGTACACGACCACCGAAATCACTGTTTGTCCATTTTCAAATAAGCATTCAGCCGCACATATGTCCCCAGTATCTTGACTAACAATATCCAGTCCACTTGTAAGCAATAAGTAATATCCATATGTCGAGCCACAACATGTGAGTTGTTCTGTTTATGATAGATCGCAACACCAGCTGCTCTGTGGCCCGGTCGTTTAAATTGTACGCAGCAATCGAAGTCAGGTATGGAGACACGTTCGTCATTGTCTAACCACGTCTCTGCCTGAAGGACTTAGCTTCTTCTCTGATCCTTCAGTGAGAAAACAAAAACAAAGATCCTGTGGCCTAGACCGCAGAGGGTGGGGGATGGGGGCAGAGCCCCTCCCGAATGAAGGAGAAAAAACAGAACTTCACTGAATAGCGCGCGCTTCCCCAACTTCCTGTTACGCATTTCCGTCCCTTTCACGAAATCACTCCCACAAATCTCCAGCAATCGAGAGGTAAGATGTTACACATCAAAAAGATCTGGATCAATCAGTTACTTATTTATTGAATTGTCGAGGAAAACAAATCTAATATGAAGGTTAGATTAGTACTTATACGTATATACAGACGATATTCTTTAAAAATGGTATAGAATTGTATTGTTTTTGTTTCAATTTTTTTTTTTTTTTTTTTTTTTTTTTTTTTTTTTTGTGGCAGAATGGCAACAATTAAGAAATTATATGGTTTGGAATATTGTTCTAGCTTTGTTTCAAAGTCGAATTTAAGAAATGTGAAAACTATGTTTAAATACTCTAAAATTACTAATTATAAAACTTTAATCTCCATCTGAGTTTTAATTTTTATGTAATATGAAAATTATTTTACTAGGCTTTAAAGGAATATATATATTTTTTTACTTTGTTCGGTTTTGAAGTTTGGAGATTCGCATTTGGCTGGCGTTCCTTCTCATGTTTTCTCTATTAAATATAATTCGGTGAATTTTTTTAAGGCTTGACATGTAATATTTATCACTCAACAAATGTAGTTGAAGTTAAAGTAAGTTTTGACAACTGTAAAATGTGCATAAATTATTAATATGATAAAATAAATAACGTTTCCGTTTAGTAATAGTTGAAAAATCAGCGGAAAATATGTATATATAACGTTTGCTTTCTGAAGCTCTCTTGCTGACAGATTGGCAAAATTTTTTTGTTTGGGAAAATGTCGATAAATTTAAAATATTTGTATGGAATCAACGTATTTCACAGTTCTTTGTGTGTGTGTGTGTGTGTGTTTTTTTTTTTTGTTTGTTATCTAAACTCTTGACTATCTTTAAACATTCGTAGAAAATTCGCGGAATGTTCCATTTTAAAATGTTCTCATACTCCTAAGTGATAAATCTCAATGTAAGCATTTCCGTCACGTAAAAAATAATCAATTCTCATAAATTTAAAGCATGTATTTCCGCTCTATTGATAAACCTTTTAAGTTATTTTAAAGAAATTTGCATAACATTACAGGGGTCGTTCTCGGCCTGATGAACAGAGTACATACATACAAATAAAAAAAAAAGAATTTTTTTTTTGCCTAGACAAAAATTATCATAATATTGAAAGGGAAATGTAACGGAATTTATATGTGCGTATTTAATGCATTACAATGATTGAGGACGATTAAAGAGAAATTATCTGCGTATATGTGGTCTTTGGTAAATTATAAAGTCCATCACACAGTTGTTACCTTAGAAACATTTCGAAAGTTATCGATGTGTGACTAGCGTTATCGTTTAACTATTAGCTCGGAATAAAATATACGTTTAAAATATGAATGTCTTGTGTTATATATATAGAAGATTTAAAATATTTAGAACATATCATTACAATGAACTTTTTGTTTCCTTTCTGAATTATTAGCCTCAAAGTTATATGCTTTCTAGTGAACGAACATCTCTGAATTTGGGATATTTCTCCACTAAATTTTTTATTCAAGGCGACTTCGACAAGAAGAATATGTAAATGTATGAAATATGAATTTTTTTAATGCGTGAAATAGTAATTTTTCCTCATAATAAATTTTATAGGTATTTTTTTAGTAAAAAAAATCATATCGCCTCATAGATTAAAACATTATGTTCCCAAAGATAAATTAAAAAATATATAACATATGACCCGGCCACGCGTTGCTGTGGCTTTGTTTTAATACGTTGTATAATATTATTCTAAGCTATACAATGCAGTCAAATTAATCTTCGTTTACAATTTCGGTGAGTTGAAATTAAACAAAAACAAAATACTTTAAAATTTTGCATGTTATTAATTTCCTGTTTGAGTATAGTATTATTTATGAATTACTTACAAAATTATTAAGTAACAAAATATGAAGCTTTAATTTTATAAATGAGGTAAATAACTTTAATTTTTATTGCCAACTTTTGGTTTTTGCAGGAACTTTCTTTTAAAAAGTCCATATTTATCAACAATAATAGCGAATATAGGTAAACAAAATGCTCTTGATTTATAAGAATTTTTTTCTTTTAATTTGGAAAAAACGTTTTTGAAGAATCTGAATACTTTACTATCAAACTTGAAATTTTACCTAAATTTTACAAGCAGAACAACAAATATAAGTCTAATGACAGTTTTTAATTCTGTGGGGAATACATGATTTCATTTATCATGTGACCATCGTGAATTTAGCCCATCATGTATCGAATTCATGACTTAGACGGAGTTTTATTTTATTCATTGCTTCTTAAATACGTATAAAAACCACTTAATTCATTTTGAAGTAAATTAGCGCATAAATTAATTCTAAAAAGTACCATCAATACATGACCACCTCTCAAAATAGGAAAGCAAAATGTGCATCGATATTTTTCAAGTAAAAGCCCTTCATAAAACGCCATCTGTCTTCCTGAGAATCAAACAGATCGGAATAATGAACACACATTTTCTTGAAGTGACCGCATTATTCGATTTTGGTATTGTATTGCCATCCATTATACATAGTTACTGGCTAGCATTGCATGGCAGCTGTCCATTGAGGCCCTTTCCTATTGTCTGTATCTTTATTAACATAAGTAATCGTGATCCTTCATTGTCTTTAGAACCGCTGACGACTCTGGGAAGGAATTGTTTATTTAAAAATTAATCCTTAAGTCGAATGTATCGGCGTTGTATTTGCTTATTTTGGTTATTATATTTCTCGCTTGGGGGGGGGGGGTGTATGTGGTATTGAAGATGTCGGCATTTTTGAACGTTTTTCTCCGCGTTCTGTCTGACCTTAAATCATGGCCCCATGTGTTTTTTTGTTTGCATATGTTTAAGTTGTCTAGAATGATTGAAATAAGTTTATATCAATTAAACAAGTGTTATATTTTCTTTCATGAAACAACATAAATTGTGCATGCTTAATTTTCTCTCCTGAATTCATTTTTACTAATTATTTAAAGAAACTCAGACGATCGATCTATTTTATTTCAAAAATAACTACTTCATGATCATGATATGACACGAATAAATACTGTTCTTTTTGACAATTAAGAATGTGAATTTGTAAAAAATTTTTATAAAATAAAATTTGAATATAATTTTTAGTGTTTGTTTTTACTTGGTTACAAGTAAGCAAATAAGTAAAAAAAAAGTAAGTAAAACAAGTACGAAATCCTCTTCCAAATTCTAATTTGTTCGTCATTAATCTAAAATAAGGCTTAGTGGATTCTGCCAGATTATAAATCACTATCATGATGACACAAAAAATTTTAAATACTTTTTCAAACCAGATATTTATTTAATTTTAAATAGAAATTAAAAGTACTATACAGGTTTTATATGTATTTTTAGTGCCTAAAAAAACCACAAGTTATATGAAAGTTGCAAGAGGATAGTGTCAAAAATGATTTTGTTAAAAAAAAAAGTTTATATTTGAATTAAATGTTTTAAAAATTGTTTGTGTGTGTCCAGTATTTTTTGATCATGATTCGATTTTTAAAAATATTATTTAAAAAAACGTGACTAAATTACTCTTAAAACAAATCTTACTTTAAAATATTTTTATTTGCCCTTTGTTTAGTAGAATTACTTTTTTTTGTAACAGATTGGAGTCCAAAATATCAAACTCAAAACTTGGAAAGACTTTTTTTGCGAGCATTTTTTAAATGCAATGCATCATTTTATGTGCATTGTATATATTTTTATTGCTTGTAATTTTTATGCATTTATTTCATGCTTGTACTTCATAACATTTTTTAAAAAGTGCTATTTTTTTGTCCATTTCATAATAAATTATTGTTTGTAATTGAATTACTTTCATGTAATGTGTATTTAAAAAACAATAGCACAAAATAAAACGACAAATCGACGAGGACAGAAGAATTAGACCGTCAAAACAAACAACAACAAAAAAAACAACAAAAAATTAATACTATTTTTTTTTTTTAAATAAGGACATGTTTGCATAACTATGGGGATATTACATTGTGTGTGCGTGTGTGTTTTTGCTTTCTTTCTTACACGCACATTCAGTATTAAGAACTTTATACTAGTTTCTATTTTGAATTTTTGAATACAGCTCCTGCTGTGGACATCCACTGAGTGCATTGTGTATTAAAATTCAGTTTGGGCGTTGTTTTGAATTCCAATATTGATGCCCTTGGAGATTTCATGATCATGGCTACAAAAGTTATAAATAATAAAGAAAAAAATGTGTAATTAAGAAGAGTGTTTTTCGTTTACTCTGCTAAATGACTTATGATATTTATTAGTGGGTACTTAAATTACAAGTTTCTATGCAATCTGTCTCTAAATTTTATTAGGATTCTTCACATTCAATTCGATAATTTAAAAGTTAAAACACAAAGAGCGTAGAATATTTATTTATTGCAACTTTGAAATAATACAACAGTAACATTGTCACTAATTTCCTTTCGGCTTTGTTAAATAAGTTATATTAATGTATTGATCCATAAATGTTTGTATGTTACCATGACAAAAAATTTGTGATGTCTTAAATGTCGATTACATAGAATGAAGATTTTATTGCCGTGTTCAATTCGCTTCATTTTTAAAGAAGTCTAATGTTATTATGTAAATATTTTCATTGTTAACTTTTTTAAAAAATTGTTTTGTTATCAGGTTGTTTCAATCCTGTTGTAGTGTGTGTGTTTAACATTCAAACCTGGGAAAATTCCACTTAAAAGAATAGCCAATGTAGTTGCTTAAAAAATTTTCAACGAATGCTGTTGTAAATAATGAGCTAAAATCATGATGGTTATGGATAAAGGCAATTACATGTTTCCCACTGAACTCGAAACAGACATTAAACTTGTATTTACTGTTATATTTGTGAAAATTTCAAATTTTATAATTGAGTAAAGATGTTCAAGTAAAAGGGGGGGAGGGATTCTTATGTTAAGAGTGTACTTTAAAATATGGAGTATATTTTACTTACTTATGAATATTATTGTTTACAAATCTGTAGTTTTTAAAAGAAAGTTTCTACAAGAAATAAATGTTGGCAACAGCGCAGTGTTTGAACCGATTTGCTAAAAACACGTGCTTGTATTTATCATGTGACTATAACGTCACGTGAATTTAGCCCATTGAAAGAGTATATGGTGATGTAGGGGAGGGGGAGAGAGTATACGTGTTGGAAAAGAAAAATATTTTTGTTTCGAAGTTTTTTCCTAGTTCAAAATAAATACTGGAAACACCGAAGCCTAACTTTTTTTTAATTATAAAATGATTTTTTCCCCCCTCGTCGTATTAAAATATTTGAAGCATTTTTTCTATCGAGATACTAAAGGGGTGTAAAAAGTGCTAAACTAAGATACTAAAGGGGTTTTAAAAATTTTAGTCCGTATTGTTCCAAAACACAATCACCATAGGACTAAAAACCCTGGTGTATTTATCTGATATTGTTAATAATTTTTAAACTTAAAAAGTTAATGCATTTCCATTATCATCATTTTCATTAAAATTTTTGCATGATGTTGACTGAAAACTGTATCCTCACAACGAGTGAAATGAAAATAAAATATCTCAAGAAACAAATTGAGAATGAATTTTTTTGTAAGCCTTCTTTGTATACTGATAACATAGCTATTAATGAAATAAGGCATGGGTTTCTTTTTCCTTCTCTTTCACTCGTATCAAATATTCGTGAGATAATAACACTTTCATTTTCTCTAGACACCAGGTAAGAAAAAAACATTTTCAGACTCATCTTCAGCGGCCAGTATCCGGATTCTTGACCGCAGTCTTGTGTTGGGCGTACTTTCCATCTCTTTTTAAAAAAGGTTGCAACGCTATTGACCTATTCTTTTATGTGGGCCTTTTTTCTTCCTTTTAATTATGCAGAGTATGACTAACTTATAGTTTCTCCATACAAACGTAATCTGCTAGATTATTATCAAATATGTTGGATTTGATGTGCTGCGTTTTTTAAATGAAATGTAGAGATTAAAAAGTAAGATAGAATCTTTTAATGCGTAGGTTTGTCTGTTTTTAATAGTAAAGGCTTTTACTTCCCACTGGAAGTATTAACCGTAAAAAGCTATGCATATTTACTTGTTAATATTTCTGGAACATTTACGTTATATATTGGTAAAAATATCGATGCTGTTTTTCCATTTAAATTGAAATCCGTTTTTAAAATGAGACATATAAATTATAAATTAAAATTTTTTCAAAAAAATGAACATTTAAATTTTTTATGCAATATCGTAGTAAATGATTATTTCTTTAAAATTTTAATTCATTATTTGATAGTTTGTGACGGTTCTATCCGCGCTCTTTTAGCTAACAGTCCTCTTGGGTAATTTCTCTCTGTGTGTGTGTGTGTGTGGTGGTCTTTAAAAATTATTTTATTAAAACTCCTCCTCGAAGAAGAAAACGGGAACATGCAAATTAGGACTACTACATAGAGTCTAGACTTTCGGTGAGAGTGAGTGAATATTAACGTCCCACTGTCCAGCTACACGAGGGCTTTTGGGGATGGTCCGCGTAATTTTGAACCATAGTCAAGTGACGTGGACGACACCTGAGCTGGCACCCCCTCTCCTAACTACCACACCAACGGGAGGACGTTTGAGCTCTCGACAGATTTAACGTGCATCGCGCCCCCTACACGGCGGGTCTTCAGTGGTACTGGGATCGAACTCGTGACACGCTAGCCACGATCCGATGCTTGCCACTTGGCTACCGCGGCCTATTCAGGTGATATATATATATATATATATAATTGCTAGCAGGAGCAGTGATTAATCAAGTTGAATGTGAATCGCGGATATTTAATATTGCATAATTGAATTACTTAAGGTGACGATCTGTCGCTGGAGATAGAATCTAGATTAAATAGTGAAGATGTTAAATCTATTGAATTAAGTAAGTGTATTAAACATTAAAGTCTTCTCATATCTCACGTACCTCGTTAATTGTTTTATTTATTGAGTACATCTCTCGTCCTTGATCGGTCGAATTTGTGTTGTGGTTAGTTCTGTGAATAAATTGAAGTTTTATTGATCGTGGCTAGTTTTTCTTCCAGTTCTCCCACACCTTTAGGCGCGGAGGCGAGATCCTTATAAGTTGAAAGTATTTTGTTGAGGTTCCTCTGTTTTCATTTATAGATTTGATATAACTAATAGGTAGTTTGTTATGATAGTGATAATAATATGCAATAAAATATCAAAATTTCTCCCGAAATAGAAAAGGTGTCTAGTGCCAAGACGTAAACATTAATTTTACTTGTTCTTTTATTTATGTTTATTATAATGTATTCAACTTCTGTTCCTATGAATTTTGATTTTTTTTTTTTTTTTTTTTTTTTTTTTTTTTTTTTTTTTTTTTTGCGGCCCACCTAAAGTTAAACCTCGTTTGCTTGACCCAAGTGAGCCGCTGAGTTGGACACCCTTGAGTTACAGTTTACATTATGTACATAAGGATCAATTAATTTATGCAGAACAAATTTTATCTAGATGTTTCGATTATTTCTCAGCAATAAAAATTTTGCGTTACCTTTGCGTATATCCATTCACTTGTTACTGTCCATAAATGGAATTTAGATTACTCATTTTGCCAAATTTTAATCCTTCCAGGAAACCCCATGTGACCCTTGCAAAGATTTTCAGTATTAAGGGTTGTGATTATTTAACACCAAGGGTTGTACCTTATGTGACCTTGCCACATTGTTGCCCATTTCCCAAAACGTAGGTACCGATGCAACGATAATCCAGTTCAAACCGTTTGATAAATATTAATTGTGAAGATTTCAAATCCTTTGTTTGTTTTTATTATTCTGCATCTTTATTTAAACTTTCGAACGATTAGTAATTAAGCCTTTTTCCACCGCCAAATTCCGGGACAGATAACAGTTTTCTTTTCTCATGATGTAGATTTCCGTTTCCTTCATTATTTATCCTCAAACAACCTTAACCTTCCACACATCTTCCTGAAGTTTTTCCCTGAGTGCGAGATTAAGTTCGGGAGTCATTTACGGTTGGTGTGAAACGAAGGACACAGAATTACCGAGTTCGGGATTAATCTTCCGTTTCGACGGATTATTATTATTTTTTTTTTTATTTAGATTCTGCCGCTTCGCTCATTTAATTAAAGCATGAATGACGCTCTTCACTTCACTTCGCGCAACGAGCACGACAAGTGAAGCATTGAGCCAAGAGCATTATAATTTGCACTTACGAGTCAATAAAATAGGTGTTCCCAGTTGTATTCGAGAGGTGTGAATTGTAATTTTTGTTTTCTTTCAAGCGATTCATGTACATACGACTTATTTCTGTTGTGTGAACTTGTGTTCCACGATTTTTTTTTGGAATCTAATTCGTTAGCAATCAAGGAAATAATGCGTGTTCGGAAAAGACGCTTTCTCCTTAAATGGTTGATGAGGTTGTATTTATAGAACATGGGTGTCTAAACTATGACCGCTTGTAGGCCGCATTGCACACAAAAAAATTTTCTGGACCGCACATACAATATATATTTTTTAAACAAATTTAAATAAAAATTAACTCTATGTAGTTTTATTAAAATAAATTAACTTATTTTTATTATAATCTTTTAAAATTTGAATTAGACATGAATAGGTACACATTTATTTTAAATTCGTAAAAGTTTCGTTTTATTTAGTTTGGATTTCATAAAGATGGGAAAAAATCAAGTTAATAGAATGAAATTGCGTTTGTGTTGAACAAGCAAATCGATATCGATTTTGTGATACCTGCTTCGATAGTAAGATCCAAATCCTCGGCGAGTGACACCAAATCCTCTTTCCCTTTCGCGAGTAAGAATGCCATTTTTATACTCAGAATGGTGACCCAGAGAACAACTTAAATTTTTACCCAAGTTAAAGGAGACAAAACCATTAAAATGACACGCAAAAAGTTTACTCACTTAAAATGAAACAAAAGATAATTTAAATAAGATGCAATTATCAATTATAAACAATTATAGACAAAAATTGACTTTTTAAAGAATTCCCGGAACTTAAATCCTTTTACAAAACACAACAGTATTACAGTTAATATCAATTTTATTTTTTATTTAAAAAAACAACGCGTTCCTCTCATTTATCAAAAATAGATTTCTATGAAAAAACACGGAAAGTACTCAGTTATTAATCCAAAACTAAAAGAACATCAAATATCTATGTCTGCAATTAAACCAATAATAGTACCTAGTACTTCAAAATTCAATTTCAGATTCACAGAACAGGAAATATACACACAAAATCATTCATTTATATAATTTTCGCCTATTACTCACACAATACCAAAAAAAAAAGGATACTAGCACAATTCAATGTAATTCTGAAGACACTTTACGTTGACCTCAATGACACAGGAAATCTTGTTTCGTGTTGATAACTCGCAATTCGATGCAGTTCCAAAGGTTCTCTCGTCAGTGTTGACCTCAATGATCAAGGTAACCCCGTTCAATTCGTTCAGTATCTCGTTGAGTCGCTGGGCTTCCAGTTTTGGTTGACTGTAGCTGACGTGGAAATTCGCCAAGATTCCGTGTTTCTAATCAAGTCAATGGACCCCTTCCACCTGTAGACTGTTCTCGCTGAAGTATTTCCGTATCGCTCGTAAGACTTCCGTATCACTCGTAAAATTTCTTATCCAGCTGAAGGCTTCGCCGGGTCTCTATTCGATGCAAGGCAAGGTCTATGTACCGCTCAGGAAATCAAAAATCGATGAGGAGGTAAAACTTTTAAAAAATGCTCTTAGATAAAACTTTGAATAGTTTAAAAAATTCTTGTTCGAACCCCCAATTTGTGGGACGGCGTCTAGGGGAAGGTTCGATTTTAACGTTAAAATAAGCACGCAGAGTTAAAATAACTTAATTTATTAATAACACAACTAAAACATTTACTATTTACAAGGGGTTTTAAATAATTCAAGATAACACCATACTAATTCCAAAAACACGTACTCTTTTTCAAAATAACGGAGAGACCGATTTCCTCTGACCTGCCTTCGTTCAAGCTTTGGTGCAACTCTCAGTTTTTCCTTTCTGTCCCCTTTATAAATACATGGCCTCATCGTATCGCGCAGCTAAAACTCACGTGGTTTCGATTAGTGGTGCCATCTCTTACAATAAAAATCAAAAGAAGTAAAAGAAAACTTGCACTCCTTTCCTACATACATCTATACAAATAAATAAAATTGAAGTGTCTGTTTGTAATTTCAAATTAGCAGCTTTTTACTTAATGCACTAAAAGTATATACGGTACTCATAACAAAAAACCAATTTTTAAAATTTTTGTCTGTCTGTCTGTCTGTCTGTCTGTCTGTCTGTTTGTTCCGGCTAATCTCGGAAACGGCTGGTGCGATTTTAAAAATTCTTTCACTAATGGAAAGCTACATTAACGGGGAGTAACATAGGCTATATTTTATTCCCGTATTCTTACGGGAACGGAAACTATACGGGTGAACGTGAAACTGAATGCCAAGATGAACGCCAAGCTGAGCTAATGAAGTCGTTGTTTTGGTTACTGGCGACCGATGCTCTTCATGAGACATAATAGTGTTACGCGCACATAATAATACGCTGACACGTGCCATAATTTTTTTTTATGATAGTTATCTCACTGTTCAGTTAAGTAGAGCATCGGCTGTTTCGGATGCACTTTTAAAAATAATAAATCAAGGCTTCGTAAGCAAAAAGCAATGCAAGAAACAAAAAATTGATAAGTTTTACGGTTAGTTTTAATCCTTTCTTTTTTTTTATTTACATTTTTAGTCACATTTAAACAATAGTTATTATAATCCCAATCTATATCTATACAAATAAATAAAATTGAAGTGCCGGTTTGTAATTTGAAATTAACATCAATTGTTTGCGGGGGCGGGGGTTTAAGGGGCGTTAGAAATTCCGATTTTTAAGTTATTAGACGTACAGTCTTGAAACTTAGTAAGTAGATTCCTCTCATAGGGTAGAGATACGCTAAAAATGGGTTTCGTGAAAATTGCCCTCAAGTGGCGTTGCGGGACTTAAGGGGCGTTATAGAGAATTATTTTCATTTTTAAACTATTAGACGCACAGTCTTTATATTTGATAAGTAGATTTCTTTTATAGAGTAGAGATCAGCTATAAGAAGGTTTTGTGAAAACAGACCTCTAAATGGCGTTGCGGGGGATTTAGTAGCGTACTAGATAAATATTTTCGTTTTTAAACTACTTCACCTACCTGCTTGAAAATTGTTAGGAATGTTTCTTTCATGGAGTAAATATCCGCTACAAAACAGGTTTGGGAAAAATTGACCCCTAAGGGGTGTTAAGGGCAGATATAAATAATTATTTCTATTTTTAAACTATTAGACGCACAGTTTGAAATTTGGTAAGCAGATTCCTCTCATAGGATAGAGATACACTACAAAATGTGTTTTGTGAAAATCGACCCCTAAGCCGCGTTGCGGGGGTTCAAAGGGCGTTATTGATCTTTTTTTTTTTTTTTGCATATTTAATTTATTGGACGCACAGTCTTCAAATTTTGCTAAGCAGATTCTTTTCATAGTGTGCAATTCCCCTACAAAATTGGTTTTGTGAAAACAGACCCAGAAGTGGCGTTGCGGGGGCTCAAGTTGCGTTATAGATAATTATCCCCATTTTTAAACTATTAGACGTACAGTCTTGAAATTTGATAAGCAGATTCCTTTCGTAAAGTAGAGAACTGCTACAAAATGGGTTTCGCGAATATGAACTACCAAGTTTAATTTCGGGAGATTAAGAGGCGTAATTGATAAATATTTCCATTTTAAACTATTTGATCATCCTGCTTGAAAATTGGTAGGCATGTTCCTTTCATGGAATAGAATTCCTCTAACAAAGAGTAAAACGAAAATTGACCCCCCAAGGAGGGTTGCGAGGGGTCAAGAGGAGTTACAGAAAAAAATTTCTGTTTTTAATTGTTAGACCCATATACTTAAAATTTGTTAAGCATGTTTCTTTTGTTGAATAGGGATCCACTAAGAATGTATTTTAAGCAAATCAAGTTTTGGGGGGGGTGCAGGGGGTTACTTGGACGTATTGACAAAAAAAATTACTTTTTTGGAGCTACAAGGACTATAATAATGAAATTTGGTTTGCATTTTTCTTTTGTTGAGTTGAAATCCGCTAAGAGCGGTTATTTTGGAAAACGGCTCTCAACGGGATTACGGGGATATTGATAGTAAAACTTTTTTTTTTCTGTTAGATTTAGACTTGAAATTTGGCTTGCATCTTCAATTTACGGAGTAGAGATCCACCGAAAATTGGTTTTGCGGGAATCCACTTGGTTTTTGGGTTACGAAAGAGCAAACATCATTCTATGCTTCAATTTTAGAGATTTTTAGAAAACACAAATTAGATGAGTTCTGCCCCTTTTTTTATCAACAGGCGACAGTTACAGGTATAAGTATATTTTTCAATACAATCGAATTCTTAATGCAGGACTTAGATGTCAATAATTTATACATATATATAAGCAGTAAAAATTTATAAAACATCATGAAATTCCCAGCGAAGCGGGCGGGTAACAGCTAGTTTTTTTTAATAAAAATGTGTAGAAATATTTTCATAATTTGCGTTTGGGCCGCACTTTAGACAGGCATGATTTAGAATGTGTTAATCTAAATTTAATTTTGAAGAATACTTGGGATAATGTATTTTGTATCTTGTTTCTGTGTCTTCTCTTGTGTTTCATTAATGTTTCATTATTATGAATACTAGTAATGGATGACGTTAGGTATTATAGAACTGTGAGTAATCTATTCCATTTATTTCAGTTAAACTTTTCTGTTTTTAATTTGTTTTCTTAATTGATGAAGTTTTGTTAGTTATTCAATTTTTTGTGAATAAAGAACAAATGGCAAAGGATTGAACGTATAAGACGTGGATAGAAAAAAATATAACATTATTGAACAAAATTATGGCATATATTGTCTGTCAATGTAAAGAAAGATCGAAAAAAGGAAATTGGATGCCTAGAAAATCTAATTACAAATTCTGGCTTGAGATATGTAAAACATATAACATATAAAATGTAAAACTAATGATAGAAATTCTCTAGTGTTGCGTTTGTGTGTGTATACTAACACATGCATACACATTACATAATGAATCAATATATATATATATTGGCTCGAGTTTTATCTGTCTACATATATAAAGAAAAAAGCGACTTATACTCACTCATCACGATATTTCTTGAACCATTTAACGTACATACTTGAAATTTGACAGGCATGTTTTTTTTTTTTTTTGTTGAGTAGAGATTCGCTAAGAACGGGTTTTATGTGTTTTCGCGAGAAGGTTGTTATGGGAGCGTAAAAGATACACTTCCATTTTAGAAATTTAATTCATGTTCTTTTTAAATCAAGAGATGAAAGTTATCAAAATGGTGTAATTTTGATATTTTCGCTATCAGAAATTAATTGCTAAGACTTAGATATCAATAACTTAAAGATAATATATAGTAATACAATATCATAAAATACCACAGTGAGGCGGATGGGTAACGGTTATTTATTTATTCCACAGTTAAAAAATGAAAACTACAATGTGTGAAAGTACTAATCTTTCTTTTATTTTTGAAATTCAAATACCCGGCTTCTATCATGAAAAGAAAGAAGCATTTTTTTTTTTTTCAGAGTAAAATTGTGTTGTATAAAAGCGCGTGTGACCTTTTCTTTTTAATAATATCATTATCACACTAGTAACATTTTGTATAATTTTTTTTTAAATATGTTGTGCCATTTTTTCCCCCGCATTATAATTAGATGAAATCCTTGTGGTACAATTGTTAATATTTAAATTCTGGTTCGTTTCCAACATTTCATGTTTGATTGTTTCTTGCATATTGACATCGTTCACGATTTTATAGTTCTTTTTGTATTTTTCTAATGATAATATAGTTTTTAAACTTTTCTCAAAAAGGTTTTTGGAAAATGGCTGTAAACCAGAATCTGTTTAAAATCTTTTCTGGGAGACTTTTTTAAAAAAAAAAAAAAATTCCTTCTATGCAAACTATTGATGGAAACTTTCTCTGTTGTACAGTTCCCATTCTTCTCCTTTTTTTTATTTTTTATTTTTTATGATTCATAGTTAGGATGAAAAAGAACCCTGGCAGAAATAACCATAGTAAGTGCCGCCTTTGTAGTGTTTGGAGGTGAATGCTTTATTTAATTATGTTAGCGAGTTAAGTAGCCGTGGCATTGTTTTTTTTTTTTTTTTTTTTTTTTTTTTTTGTTCTATCCTCTCATCTCTTCCCCCTCCTTTAATATCGTTGAACAACCTTCGTTTTTCAAGAGTTTACTTTTATTTTTCAGCGTTCCTGTTTGAATTCAGATAATAGTGGAAAAAACAAATATCCAACTGGAGAGAGATTTTGATCTTAGTTTATTTGAAAGAACTTTAAGTGTTTTGATCTATAGGAAACAAGTGTTTATTGAAGATATAAACTGAATGGGGCCAATTCAAATAGAAATGGCACCTAAAGTCGTTTATTGGCGATAATATTTGAAAGCATTTCTAGATTTCTGTAAAAATCATTTGTTTGGTGTGGTTATTCTCTTTACAATAAATAGAATGTATTGTGATTAAATGTTTAAAATGAATCTAATCAGTTTTATCTTTCTTTCAGGATCAATATGAAAATTTATCTCAGCACACTATCAAGGGTATAGAATATTTAGAAAAATATGGTTCATTTTTAAAAGAGAGGTGTAACATTGAGTCTGAATATGCCTATAAACTCAGGTGAATTTCTTATTTCTTAGGATTGCATGAATTAAAAGAATTTTAGTTCTTTCTTGGTTTACCAAAAATATGTAGAATTTAAAATTCATTGTTTTAGTTAGTGCTAATTTATTTTATGAATTAAAATACTTACAAAATAGAATTAAAATTGCTATGGGTAATTTTCACTTTTTTACTGATTCTTTTAATCAAAGAATATTAAATTTTGGGATTTTTTTTATTTAAAGAAATAAAAGATTTGGATACTATTTGATCTCTTGCCAACTCTGAGAATTATTTTCATCATGTTGGTTAAAAGTCCATTGAAAAATAAGTTGTTGGCACTGTTTTTTTCCACTGTCGTCAAAAGTGTGCACAAAGCTAAGATAGTCTGAAAAACTTTTTCCCCTTTTAATTGTCTTGTAAAAAGTACTATAATGTATTAAGTGGTCATTTTTCAATTCTTACTATTAGTTTCACTTTCTCCCTCTCTCTCTATCTATATATATATGAATCTTGTTCAAATTTTCAATCATTAATAAAATACTTTCTATTCATCCATTCAAGTTCAAATACGTTTTTTTAATTTTTTAGGGGATGACACTTGATGTTAATAAATTTTTTTCAAATATTAATACATTAATTAAATTAAAAAATGAAAAAATAGTAACAAACAAAATAGTCCAACAGCATATGTAGAAAGGAAAATTGTTTGGTGTGTCCCTGTAGTGCATTTGACTTCTAATACAAAGGTCGTGGATTTGAATCCAACCTGGGATGGTCTAATTTCTGAGAATGTGGCTTCTTTTTTACTATACTATTTTATTAGAATAATTAAATTTAATAATGAATGAATAGTAACAAACAAACAAAAAATAGTCCAACACCATATATAGAAAGGAAAATGGAAAATCACTAGGAAAATCGCTTTCTATTTTGTCACTTAATATTGTGATTCTGTCATACGTATATACATATTATATTAATTGTAACTATTTAATAAAAAAAATCTAAAATATATATATAAATTTTTTTTGTATTACTTGTTTGGAGTACAAGTTGTGTAAATATTAAGAGTCTTTTGATGAAGTTACTATATTCTTACGCTTATTCATATAAATCAAAGACTTAAATACAGTGGCATAACATTCACCCTGCATCGTGTGTGTGGGGGGGGGGGGGTTCTAGGGAACCTTAAACCTATGTTATGTGTTATGATTTTACAATACTTTGTAGGATCCGGCTTGTGGCCCAAAACCTGACTTTACAGAGGGGCCTTAATATTCTTCATTATGCCACTGCTTGAATACCTTCTGCCTCTAGATGGATATGTCTAAGGATATTTAAAAAAAACTAGGGTACATGTATAACTTTTGAAAAATTATATATTCTTGAAAAATCTGATGTTTTACTATCTACATATTATAATATAATAAGATTCCTCAAGTTTTCGATCAAGACCAGATAAAAATGATTGATATATTTTGGGAAACACATGAAGTGGAACTATGATTTGAAATGAGGATAAACTTTGCTTTGGTGTACATGATGCTAATTAGATAAAATGCTATTAATTTTTTTTTTACCTGATACTTTCTATTGTGTGTAGTAATACAACTTTTCCTTATTTTTAAAAACTATGTTTTATACAATTTGAAATTTTTTTTCTCTTCATTTTAGGAAACTGGTCAAAAATCATCATCCGAAAAAGAAAGAGGAGGAAGACAATCAGTTAGTAGTTTTTAGATGGACTTTTCCTTCTGCAGCTTTTCCACTTTTTAAAGGAATATTTTGAATAAATTTATTGAAATTTAATCATTTTACTTCTCTTACTTTCTACTTGCTTAGTTAACAATGTTTATTAAATCTTGTGGATACTCTAGTATATAAATCTTCAATTTAAAACTACTATTTACACAGACATATTTCTAGGATATTGGATTGACTGCTGTTCATGATTGCTGGGTTTATCTTTTACCAATAATCTATGTGATTCTTCTAAGTGCTACATTTATTAACAATCAATCTAAAGAGTGGAAAGATTACAATAAGTTTCTTTTTCTCCTGTTTTCTTCTCACATTTGAGAACAAATTCTTATATACTTTATCTAGTTTAAACAATCTTTCATTTATATATTTTCAATCGTTACATAATTTCTTTTTCCTGTTTTCAAAAGTGTGAGGAAACATATTTTATACATTTTATTTCAATTTAAGAAATCGTTTGTTAAGACCTTCACAGTTACTCATGACAAAAATGTTATTCATAATCAAAATAGTAATATTTTCTCATAGCAAAAATCTTAATGATTAAAAAAATGTTATTCATGTTCTTTTTGTTTTAAAATGTTTCTGATTTGATTTCATTATGTTCAACCAAGTTAAAATTTGAATGTTGGAAATTATAATATCTGTTTTGTAGATATATTGTTACGAATTTTGTATAAAATAATGTAAATAATTTGTATTTGGATGTGCAATGCCTTTATATTACTCTATGCTATATTTATTTCATGATAAAATTGTAATATTCACAAGCAACGCCGTCCCTTACGTTATAATGGCGATTCAATGGGAACTTGGCGAAATATTGGCGATAGAGCCAAGTTGGCATCATTTTTGGCGACCAAGTTGGCGACTTTAGCGACCATGTTGGTGACATTGGCGACCATGTTGGCGAGTTTGGGACCCTCTGGATTCTTCTAGAAATTAGTAGAGAAATCCACTAATTTCACGATCTGTGGCGCGAGCGCATCTTTCCAGAAATTTCGGCCTCTGCTATAGAGGGAAACTCGCCGCAACAGTCGGTCTGATTTCAATCAGCGAGTAGTGAGCATTGTTTTGATTAGCGATCAGCTTGGCTGTGCTTGTGAATAGTCATTTACATACATGTATTTTAGACACTGTTTATTGTGTCTGAGTGCTGTTGAAGGTGTGAAATCCTTCTGTTATTTATTCTGTGAATTTTGCTGCTAAATCCTGTATTTCAAGGATTGATTTTCGACAATAAATACTCATCGCTCTTAAAGAATTGCCTTGTTATTTACGACTGATTTTGCATTGGTTATGTTAATGCATTGTAGAAATTTTAAAAAACAGAAAGATATAATAAAAACAGATTCAACTACAAAATAAAACAAAACTTAATAATAAAATTAATCATGGTAATAAATTTATTTTATGGTAGATGAGATGGATTAAATTATATATACATTGCTTATTAGAGAGGTACAAATTGGTATAGTTTATAAAAACTATAATATCGGATATTTTTGAGAAGAGAGAGGAGTGATGCAATTAAGGGACAATAGTTATGTTTGGTCATGATTAATTATAGGCATTTCACTTATGATAACATTTTTAGTAACAATTCAAATATTTTTTTATATTATCTATAGAAGGAAATAGAACCATTCTTCTAAATAAATTCAACACTGATATATTCCAAATAACATATGCAGTGTTAAATTTTAACTGGAAAATTAATTTGTCAAGAAATTTATAGCAGGGCAAAATACCGAAGTTTTAATATCTATATGCATTAGTAAAAAATGTTAACTCTTGTATACTCTTTATTCATGGAAATATTGTGCTTAAAAAGTATATAGTTTTTTTACTTATACAAAGGACATTCTAAAATTTTTCATTTAGTAAATATTTAAATCATGTTTTGTATATAACAGGAGCTATATAGAGTAGTTAAGATGGATGAATAAGAAACTTTTTAGAGGAAAGTAGGTATTTGATACTTTTAAAAGGGAAAATGCAAATGGGGGAGAGAGGAAATTTTAACATACGTTATTTGTGTATAAAGGTCAACTATTTTCTTCAAACTCAATAGTATTTTTTAAAATTTTCTAATTTTTTTTTAAGAAGGCAATTTTTTTTTTCTTATTTTTATAATTAGAAAGATTTGTTTTACTTATATTTCTTTTAATTTATTATTGGTTATCTATCTTTTCTTCAGTAATCTTTGGACCAAATTGTATTTATTCAAAGACAAAGTATTTAGTAACATCTGTTAAATAGTTTTCTAATATCACACTATTTTAACTGCATATTTTTACAAGCTTAAAAGTACTTTGTGTTGTATCATTCATAATTATTTATTTTTGAATAGTGTTATTCTTGGTTTGGATATTCCTGAAAATATACTTTAAAAATGTCAAATCAATTATCTTTTGAATAATTCTATCATGATAATATATTTCCTTTATTGTTATGAATCATTCTTGAATGTGTATATTTCTACTACTTGGTTTTTGACAAAATAAAAATACTCCTTTCAGGTTTTCAACATCTATAACTTTTGTAAAAATGCTTAATGAGATCAATGATATAGCAGGACAACATGAAGTGATATCAGAGACTTATTCTGGTCAAATATTAAAAGAAATTTCTGATTTAGTCAAAGAACTTAAAGATGAAAGGAAAAGGGTATGTATTTGTCATTCTAGTATTTCATTCTTTTCATACTTTATATTTTCAGAAATATAAGAAATCAACATTTAAGTAAGCTGCAGTTAAAATTTTCAGCCTTAATATAGTTATTTCACACAACCTACATGCTAATAATTCCAAAACATGTTTATGTTACAATATTATTTTTAGAGAAAACATATATTTGTATGCAATTTTGAGTATTGTATTTTATGAAACAAATACCTTTGAAAATACTTTTCATTATTTAAAGACTTCAGATTTTCATTTGATATTTAAAATACTTTCAATAAATCTATTTAGGCTAATTGATGCAGAGCTATTTTTCATGTTCCTTTTATTCAGCAATCTTTATTTTTGATTAAAATATTGTTATTCATTGAAATTATGTAATTTATTTTTTATCTGGTTAGTATTGACACAACAAAGAAGTTTGTTTTGTTAGTTATTGGTCTGGATAAGATAAATAGTCTTCCGAAATTTGATTATTTTTAGATGTTGTGTGTTATCAAATTGATCATGAAACTAAGAACCATTGTATTACTGCATTAATAAAGATAATTTGAAACAAGTTAACCCTTTTTATGTAGAAAATTGCAGGGAATAAAATACAGATTTTTTTAATTATATTATTGACTATGCGAATAACTTATAAAATCAGTTGCTCATATGCAATATTTTCTTCATTTTGTGGTATTTATTTTCAAAATGGATAGATAACTTTTTATTATAGTCAGCTTCAGAGATGACTTTATTATGCCATGACCAAAATATGTTCATCACTCACTTGAATAACAACAAAAAAAATTTTTAACTACTTCTTCAATCTGATGTTTCTTAATCATTTTTTTAAAAAAAATTCAGTTTTTTAAAGTTGATATTTAAATATGTCGTGATTTTATATCTTAACCTTGGATTAGAGTTGCTGAAGTTATATAGCTGCAATATGCAGAAACAGAGTAATTTTTTTTAGAGATTGGATAGTTGTCATCAATTAATAAGTTTTAATGTAACGGAAGCCTTAAGGTTTATTAGTATCTTAAAATGTCCTATACTTCAGAGAAACATTAAGATCATTAACTTTAGTTTTTGCATTTCAAAATATATGTAGATTATATATATTTTGTGTATAAGATTACTTTAAAAAATGTTTTAAAGTTTATCACAAAGGCATATTTTTAAAAATTGAGTACATTATAGAAAAATTTTCCAATTTTAACTATTATAGAAAATGTGTTCCTCATTGCTTGAATTTTTTTTATTTTAATCTTTAAAAGAAATCTAAGGGTTAAAATTTTGAAAGAATATTTGCTTATAAAAAGCACATGGTCTGTGTCAAAATTAATTTTTAATGGAACCAAATTCATATAGAATTAGTATATAATACATTTAACAATCTTTTTAAAATTTAACTAATGTATTTTGTACATAGTATTTGAAAATTTTTATTACAATTTGATTACATATTTGAAAATGATTCATGTAAACAATCATATGTATATATTCAAAAGTAATTTATACAGTAGAGAATAGTGATAAAGGTTATCAATTACAATTTATTAATTACATGCATATTATTATTTAATACTTGTTTTGTTTCTATTGATTTTTTTTTTGATTTTTTTTGTTCAACTTGTATAATTCTAAATAAAAAATTTTCAAACAATGTAAATGTTTCTTTTGTGAGTTTCAAAATGTTTATGGATTATAGAAAGCGGGCACTAATTGATAATTGAATCCAATGTACATTAAATAGAGAACAAATGGTAAAAAGTTTTCTTTCAAAAAATTTATCTTTTTATTTCTTTTTTCCAGCTTTTTCATGATGGCCAAAAATACCAAAGTAATCTACAAAATTCTAAGTATCTACTAGATAAGGTAATTTTATTAAATTTTTATTTTAGTTTAACCTGTAAAAAATTAACTGATTATTTTTATATATGAACATTCTAGGTGGAAAAAGTTCTCCCAACAGCAATTATCATTAAAATATTTTTATTTTATGTACAGAGTTATAAAACATTAGACTATGTCAGGGGTCAGCAAACTTGTAGCTGTGGCATTGCCAAACCAATCTATCAATATGTTTCAGCATGCAACACAGTAGGACATTTATAAAACAACTTGATTCTCGTGATAATATATGCAGAGTTAGATAATACAGGTCAATTATACATATTTGCAGTTGTATTATATATTAACTTTGCATCTTTTAAAGACAGAAAATAAACTGTAATAACAGAAAGACAGAACAGAAAATAAGCAGTATAAAATGTAACTATTTCTTCAACAAAAATTTTTTTTAATTAAAATTGTTTATATATATAATGTATTTTAAAAATATTTATTAAAATAAGAAATAGCCAACATAAAATAGAAGTATTTTCCTTCATTATAGTTAAATAAAAAGATAAATAAAAATTTTAATGTGAACTTTAGTGCTTGTGTGTACCGCTCTACTTTCATACTGCAAAATCAAGGGTATGAAACATGTGACTTTCAATTTGACTCAGTTTTGAGCATTCAATTGTTAAACAGTTTCTTTGCGGATTTGAAATATTTTTCATATGGGCAAAGATTTTTTACTCAGATATGTAAAACCAAAAGGGAAAACAGAGAAAAGTGTTTTCTCTCTTCAAACAATTAAATCTCTCCAGCAATGTCATTCAATAATTTACAAAATAGCTGTAAATTTATTTTTAGACTTATCTTTCAAATTATTTCATAATTCTGTAAATGTCCATAACTCTGAAGATGTTTGTCAAGTAAGATCCAAGGACAAATTTATCAACTCCCATCTTCTCAAAAATTAACAAATTTTTGGCATGGTGCAGGGTGCCACTGAGAATTGTACAGTGTGCCATAGTTTGCCGACACCTGACTATATCAAATTAAAACATCTTTTATTTAAAATTGAGAAACTAAAATCTATTTTTTGTTTATTATTTGAAAAATTATGTTTAGTTGAATGAAATGAAATTCAAAAAAGAAATCTTATTTTTTAGATATGAATACAATTAAGAGATCTTGTATTTATTTATATAGCCAAAAAAAATCATGTATAAAATTTATTTCATGAAAAATATTTTGAAATACTTTCTTGCATGATAAAAGTTCTTAAATTATTTTCTTTTCCTTTGCAGTTTAAAAAATCCTATGAAAAATCTTTTAAAGAAGCAGAAAAGGCAAATGATACATTTGTGAAAATTGATGCTGACATTAATCTTTCAAGAGCAGATGTAGAAAAGGTAATTTTATTGCATTTTATTTCGATGTTTCACTTTTGCTGTAACTTGTAAGATTAAAATATATAATATTATAAAAAATGCCACGATGTTTCAAATTTTTATTTATTCTGTTTTTCTTTTAGGCACGAGTTCATGCTCAGCAGAAAAGTCGAACTTGTGAAGAATGTAAAACAGATTATGCCAACCAATTACAGAAAACAAACGAACTCCAAAGGCTTCACTATTCTGATTTAATGCCAAGTATATTTCAAGTAAGTTAATGAGAATATTAATGCGTAAAAAAACTTTTTATATAACTTGTAATTATTTAAAAGTTTTAACTATTCCATGTCATTTTTTCCCCTTTTTATTGTATTTTCTTTTAAATTATTATGAAATTGAATATGCAATTATTATAAATGTATATATGATTATTATTTGTTAAATACTTATAATTTCCCACTAAACATTATTACACATTGTTAAAATTATCTAGAAATTAGAAATTTCATAGTTAAGTTATTATTGCTGCAATAATCTTCCTTTGTTTCTGCATTGAATAGTGTTTCTTGACTGTTTATTAAGTCGAACAGTTCATGATTGTGTATGTAAGTAATACAACTTTTTATATGCAAGTTCATTTTTTCCCCTTTAACTATATTTTCTTATTAGTAGGTTTATTTTTGAAAAATCTAGTGACTTGTACTTTCTAGTCTCCCCAAACAAAAATAGTTTGTATAAAAAAATTCATACAATTTCCATATTTATTTGGTTAGTTATTTTCTCATTTTCATTTGTACCCTTTTGTTGTATCTAGAAATATTTTTCAGTCTCTTTTATTCCCACAAGTAATTGCATGTGTTCAATTGTTAAAATGTTTCATTAGCTAATTTACTGTGTTATAAATATTTATAAATTTATATTTATAACTATATAAATTTCATAATGTTGACCTCGGTGCTTTGTATTTAATTGAAGCAATTACAAGATATGGAAGAGAGGAGGATATGCTGTGTACAGAATGTGATGAAAAGAACTGCTGATGCTCATAAACAAATCATACCTATTGTTGTAAAGTGCTTGGATGGCATAATCAGTGCTGCACAGTCAATCAATCCTAGAGAGGTAAATTAAATACTATAAATTTAGAAATATGGGCATGTTTAATATATTGTTACGAATTTTGTATGGAATAATGTAAATAATTTGTATTTGGATGTGCAATGCATTTATATTACTTTATGCTAAAATTGTAATATTCACAAGCAACGCCGTCCCTTACGTTATAATGGCGATTCAATGGGAACTTGGCGAAATATTGGCGATAGAGCCAAGTTGGCATCACTTTTGACGACCATGTTGGCGAGTTCGGAACCCTCTGGATTCTTCTAGAAATTAGTAGAGAAATCCACTAATTTCGCGATCTGTGGCGCGAGCGCATCTTTCCGGAACTTTCGGCCTCTGATATAAATAGAGTGATACTCGCCGCAAGAGTCAGTCTGGTTTCAGCCAGAGAGTAGTAAGCATTGTTTTGATTAGCAATTAGTAGAATTGCCTTGAACTTAATCAGCTTGGCTGTGCTTGTGAATAATCATTTACAAACGTGTATTTTAGACACTGTTTATTGTGTCTGAGTGCTGTTGAAGGTGTGGAATCCTTCTGTTATTTATTCTGTGAATTTTGCTGCTGAGTCCTGTATTTCAAGGATTGATTTACACCAATAAATACTCATCGCTCTTAAAGAATTGCCTTGTAATTTGCGACTGATTTTGCATAAAATCCTCGAACCCTGATCTACGTAACAATATGAATATTTATTTTTCGTTATTTATATGCAAAATTTATATCCAATTATTCCATGTTTAGTTAACAATTATTTCTTAATTTCAAATGGTCATTCCTTATAATTTTAATGGGCAAATAAAAAGCCCTTACCTGTCAGAATGGGTTATATCAAATCGATTATAGACATGCAGTTCTCTGATGAACAACTTTTATTATGGCATCACAAGGACAGGACACTTACTATACTAAACATATATTTATAAATAGACAAAACAAGAGCGACTTCAGCACTACAGCAATTAAAATTCCAATGCTAAATTCTAAATATTTTTCCTTCCGTGAAATAATAAGTCTATTTAATAGTATTGGATAAAACTCAATTATAATGGATAAAATTCAATTATTGCTTTGTATCTCCCCGCAAAAAAGGACTACCTTTTCTTAACATAATTTTAATGTTATTATTATAAAGTTGTGTTTTAAGCATCCTTTCTTACACAACTTCACAATAAAAATTATTAATCTTAAAAAAAATTATCGTGATATTTTGACCGCATAATCATAATTAAAATATCTTGAATTAGAAATTAACAAAAAACATCTTTTAATTGAGAACATTAATTTAAATCAGTAATTTATGAACATTGTTTTGAAAGAGCTTTGTTGATATAAGGAGGTTAGGTGGGCTTAAGTGGAATAGATTGAATGTAATATCAAAGGGAGACAGTTATCAGCTCTCTTAAAATTAAGGAAGGTTGAATTTAATGTCTTTTTCCCCTAAATCTTAGACTTTTTTTTAAATTAAAATTTTCTACAACTTGTTTAAGTATTTTTAACATTCTTTCTCTAGGACTCATACCTGGTGATAGAAAAATTCAAATCTGGATATGATCCTCCTGAAGACATACCTTTTGAAGATTTGAGCAATCCAAGAAATGGGGATGTTTGTAATTCTTTGTCTTCAAATAAAACAGACACTTTGACAGTGAGGGGAACCTTATCTGTTGGAAAGAACAAACGAAGAGGACTTTTAAATATATTTAGCAATAATAAGGTATGTTTTGTAATGTTCTTCAATATTAGATTTTTTTTCTAATTTTATTTCATTAATGGAAGGATTTTTTTTAACCATATGTTTGGCATATGTCTCTGGAGGACTCACTGCTAACCAACTATTCATCAAAATTATGTGCTTATTAAAATCGCAGATGTATATTAAAAATTACTACCCTACTACTATTTACTAAAGTATTTCTAAAATTGATTTAGAAAATGGGTTTTATTTTGGCATTTGCACTATATTTTAATGAGAGATTTTCATTTTATCTCAAATTATTTACTTTTAATCCAATATTTAGTATTTTCATGATGCAGAAAATGAACAGTGTTTATGTTGTGCGAATATGAGGCATGTAAAAGATCCCTAGAGTGCCTGTTTGTCTTGGGCGTTCTCGGCAAAATTCAATTCCTAAGTACAATTTCTTATCTTCAGAGCTCGGGTGCCTCCCCTGGAGAGAGAACTGGGTGGCAAAATTACTTGCGGCGATTGATATTCACTTATATGGTGCTGCACTAAAAAGAGGTACCGGCTCCCAGGGAATGTTTTAGATCTGCAATGGCTAAACACCAATCTGCAGTTCCAACTAAAATAAAAAAAATATTTTCATACATCTGGTGTGTTTTTTGTATAAACTAAGTGACAACAGTTTATATTTAATATTTACTATGCAATATTTTATTAAAAATACTGTATATCTGTTCAACACTGAGTTATATCATATTCTCAGTCTTTCTTATTAATTGACATTAAAAATGCATTACAGTCCACTCTCGATAATTTGAAGTTGGAGGGACCAACGGAAAAACTTCGAATTATCAAGAGGGTAGAAAAAAAATCCCAAAATACACGAAGAGAATTTTTTTCTAACACATTTAAATTTGAAACTATGTAATAAAACAGCAATTGTACATATGTATAAAATTATGTCAAAGTATTTTTGTTATATATTATAAATATTATACTGAAGTTAAAAGTCTGGTACCGTAATTTCGCACGTATAGTCCGCACCATCGTATAGTCCTCGGACAGGATTTTATATAAAAAAATTTTCAAAAATCGTCAGATAGTCCGCACCACTAGATAGTCCGCGGACTATACGTCCAAAATTACGTTATTTTAATACGGCAATATTAATGTATTTTGGAAACAAAGAACTAAGTATAAATAGAAAAAAAGTACTTCCTTACTAAT
Organism: Trichonephila clavata; assembly: GCA_019973975.1. NCBI lineage: Eukaryota > Metazoa > Arthropoda > Arachnida > Araneae > Nephilidae > Trichonephila > Trichonephila clavata. Next base: position 94,304 of record BMAO01020462.1, read on the forward strand.
ATACCTTCAGAAATAAAACGCTAAATACAAATAAAAAACAGTGCTTACTAATTAATCATATATTAATTAATCACACATTCTACTACATTAACGAAAACCTTCAAAGTCCGATTCATCGGTATCAGAATTGAACAGTTCTAATATATTTTCAGGAAGAGTGTCCGAAAGTTCATTTTCCGCATCACTATCTTCACTGTCAGTGATTTCCTTGCTTTCACTAACAATCCCAGCTTTTATAAATCCCGATCAGATGGTGGACACTTTAACACTTTTCCAGGATTTATCGACACATTCGGCAACTTCAGTGTATGAAGCGCGTCTCATATTTCCTCCTTTTGTACAAGTATGTAAACCTTCCGACATCCAGTTCTCCCAGCAAGCACGTACGTGGGACTTGAAACTTCTGTTCACGCTAATATCCAGAGGTTGCAGGATTTTTGTTAAACCTCCTGGAATAACGCTAAGTTCAGCACCGATGTTTTTTTTTAGCTTCCGCCTTTATACTGTCTTTTATGTGTGTCCTCATGGAATCCATAATTAGTACTCCTTTGGAATTGAAAAAGGCACCTTCTCTCTTCTTCCAAACTTCTTGAAACCAATCGAGCATAATGTCCTCGTGGCACCAACCCTTTTCATTGCACCGTATTACGATGCTTCGAGGAAAATTTTCCTTGGGAATTGTTTTTCTCTTAAAGATTAAGAGCGGCTTCAACTTTGTGCCGTCAGCACAGCAGGCGAGCATCACTGTGAAATTGGTCTTTTCATGACCAGTTGTTGTTATTGATACTACTCATTCGTTCTGCACTATGCTCTATGGTTTATTATCGATACATACGAATGTTTTCTTGGAATCTCGCGCTTTTTTATATTTGATCATCGGCAGTTCACGACAGCGTTATTTTTTAATTTCGACGATTTTAACCGTGAACAACCAGCGTATTATCCGCACTGGTGGATAGTCCGCAGCTTCAAATATTCGCATTTTAAACACAGATAGTCCGCGGACTATACTCGCGAAATTGCGGTATTAAAAAATACATTGAATACATTCATGCACAATCCTGCGTATCTCTTCACAATAGAGAACCAACCTTTCTGAACACGTGTGGCAAGGCTACATGTTAAACGAAAGATATGGATGTTTGACAACAGGTGCGGTTGGTCTATTGTCCACTTGAGGAAGGAAAGCAGTAAAAGTGTATAAAGTGATGAACCAGAACACTAAGAAGGGGTAGCAAACAGATGGTCATTAAAGGGGCTACAATACAAGGGAGACACACAGAGACAACACAAGACTTGTAAACTCCAACTTGTTTGCTACAAAACTATACATGGTAGTGAGTGTTCAAATTGCCGAAAATTTTGTAAGATAACTTCGAATTATTGCGTGTTGTAGCCTACCCAGCCACAGATTTTACTTCGAATTATTGAGTGTATCAAAACGTATTGTTTTAGTTCGAAATTTCAAGAGTTTTTCTAGGGACTGAGCATGTACTTCAAATAAGCGAGATGTTGGTATCATCGAAGGTTTGAATTATCGAGAGTCGGCTGTATATTTAATTTATCTTAAAATGAATTGTATAGAGGTTCTTGTTCAGGTGAAAGTTTTAAAATTACTTTTGCTTCATATGAATAATTTTATGAAGATTTAAATTAAGAACTTCAAAAATTAGGGCATTTTTAGTTTGGAATAAGAGTATATATTTATTGTGTTTGTAATTATGTTGTAAAGAAAAAAAATAAGTGTTTTTTAAAAAAAAATGTTAATTCTTTTTATATTTGTTATAAAATAAATTTGTCTTCTATTTTTAAAAAAATATATAGAAAATATTTCCATATAAATTTTAGAAAAAGATGGCAAAGAGCTATTGAGAGTTATAAAGGACAAGTTAAAAATATATATACATCTTCAGAAAGAAAAAAAAATGTTCCGAAAATTGTACTGTGTACTTAGTATAGTAAGCTCTTTCCATATTCCATTTTAAAATTAGTTCTATAATTTTTGCATCAGGGAATATATCAGTAAATAAACTGAAAATATATTATCAATATCCCATGCATAAATAACACTAATTATTTCAAATTTTAAAAATATTTAAGAATTTTTAATATTTTTCGCAATTTGAAAAATATTGTTTTAAGGAATGCATTACCATCAACATATAAAAAAAATGTTTTGATTCTTAAATAACCAGCTAACTAACTACTAATACTAAATTTATATATATTTATGTTTAACAAACATTGAGAAGGAAATAATTTTTTTTAATAAAATTTTGAAATTTTTTTGTGAAATATTAATCTAGGCTGTATTATTATAAATTCCTCTTAGGTGAAGTAGAAAATATTTATGATGAACTAACTTTTTATTCTTTTTTACATGGCACTGTTTTGCACATTTGTTTAACCAACTAAATTTCCTGTGATTTCTGGTGAATTTTAACTTTTTGTAAGTATTAACATGGTTATGGTAATATTCTGCTTGCCTTTCTATATTTTTTCTTTCTCACTCACCTCCCTTTTTATTAACAGTTTCCTCTTTTTCTTTCTTTTTTCTCTTTTTTTATTATTTTTGTGTTTGTTCAATGATATTTGTTTGATTTACCATAACTCAGCATTTGAAGCATGTCTTTTGATTTTTTTTCTGTGTATTGCAAAATACAGGAAACTAAATTTTTATCATGTAGTAAAATATGTTTTGTATTAAAACGATTATTTTATAAGACTGAAAATTTTTTTATAAGTCTTCAGCATTAAAAACATAGATTATATTTTTTTATTTTAAATTTAAAGTAGTTACAATGGCAGTTTTTTCTTTTCTTTTTCTTGTTATTAATAGAAGTAGTATGTAATACTACAAATAATATAAAATGCTGTGATATGCAAAAGTTAAGTACAATATTTTTTAAAATTTATAATAATTTAATGATACAATTTCTAATATAATGTCCTGCAAAATGATGACACAAATGATACTATAAAATCCACCAAATAAAATAACATAGAACAAGTAAACAAAATTTTTCAAGCAAGTGATCCAGAAGAATTTTATTGAAAAATCCTCTACAGAATTACTTATGGAACTCACTGAGACAGCATCTTGACATCATTTAAACTGTGCTGTAGTTTTCTTAGAAATATTGAACATACCTCACTGGTATGTCTTGTATCCTTCCAGCCCGCATTCAATAAGTCATGCTGTATATATATGCATATTGTACCTGAATGTAGTCAGTTTCCTGATTGGTCTTTTAATTCGTCCTGCATGCTTGAATTACTGATGGGAATTTCTTAACTTCATCTTTAATTTTTACACACCAGCGTATAATATGACTTTTAGAAGATAATATGGTTTTACATCTAATGATTATTACATTGGATTAACTTCTAAATTATTAGAGATGCAATGGTTATAAAGATCTTTATGATGTTCAGTGATGTTTAATTTAACAACAAACACATATTAATACTTATTTTTTAAAAAATGAATTTGCTTTAGTGTTTATATATATTTTATCTTTGATATATTTTAAATTGTTTTCTATGAAACAGAATCTCATGATTTAAATGAGGTTGATAACTTATAATCTTTAAGTTTTGTAAGATGTAGGACAAAACTTTATCTAAGTTAAATTGTGTGGTGCAACTTACATAGATATCTCTTGTTTTTTTTTTTTTTTTAACATGATAAGAGTCAACTGTTGATGGTATTAATAATAATTTATGTGAAAATAGGTAAGTTTTTGGAAAGAATAAAAACATTGCTGTGATGAATGCATACTATGTAGCTTTTGTGTGTATGCTAATTTATCCATATTATAATGTGTTTTAAAGGGAGGGGTGATTTTATAGTGATGTAATGAATATAATATATTGGGTTTTATAGAAGTATTGTATTATTTTCAATTAAATTGTCATTTTGTGTACTTACTTTTGTATCACTTAAAAATTGAAGATTTGTAGAATCCTTTTACTTAAAAAGATTCTTGTAGAATTGTTGTGTACTTAAAAAGCATTTATAGTCAAATAATAATAATAATAAACTATGTTCTGCAATTTACTCAAATTAGTAAATTGCATCTTCTATTGTTTGGGAAGTTTTTAAAAAATGTCTTGGTTGCTCTTTTTTATATGTTTAAAAAAACGAGTCTACCAGTAAGTAATAAATGTTTTGGCATAGCTAAATAAAAATGATACATATCAACATAAAAACTTTATTTATAAAATCATAGTATCCCTCATTGTGTTTTTCAATGTAGTTGACATACATGTCAAGACACTTATTGTAACATGGGATCAATGTTTCAAATATTTCTTTAGTTTTGTGAATAAGTGAAAATCAATTGATGTCAAGTCAGGGTTGGAGGTAGAAAACATTTCTTACTTAAGATGTAGAAGTTCTCTCTGTGTTTGCATTGATGTATGGTCTCGCATTGTCATAATCCAAGAACACCTTTGAAGGTGTCCATGTCTCTTATTTTGAATTATGCATCTGTCATTGATAAGCTGAACATTTTTTTATCCACAAAAGGAATGGCACTTTGCAATTTATGTTGGGATTTTTGATGTGCACAATCATTTTGAAAGGTTACTGTATAAAGAAGGGCTGCTCAGCTACAAAGTTTGGCTTACATTGAAGCTAAAGAATAAGTTAACTGGTGCACATGTATTTGTGATGGTGGGATTTAACTCCTGGTATGGTGCACAAACATTTTTTACTTTCTGTATGATCCTTGTAACTATGAAAAAATAAAAACCTTTTAAAGGTTACATTGATCTAATTCGTTTCAGGTAATATGTTAATTCATTATTTATTGATATCTTTCATTCAGTTATTTCTGATCTAATTATTATAGGTATATGCTAAGTCTTTTTCTGAAATCTAAATATTTATTCTATCTTAATGAAAAGTATTCTTGTTGCATAATTAATAAAATTTTATTATATATAAATAAGAAATTATAAAGCTATTTATGATAATTTCAACTTAACACATATTACAATATGTATAGTATTAAAAGATGAAGATTTTTTTTTTAGTTTGAAATGTGAAATAGTATTTATTTTTGTATAGTTTAATTTGTGAATGTTATAAGCTCATTATTATAATAAAAATAACTCCCAAAGTATTTTTTTTCTTCTTTTTTTTTAAAGAATACTGTTGATGAAATAAAGGAGGATTGTAGTGATTTACCACCTAATCAAAGAAAGAAAAAACTGCAACAAAAAATTGATGAAATAAAAGCTAAAATTCAACAGGAAACAGCGGCAAGGTATGATTTAGTTTTTCCTTTTTGTATACTATAAACTGTTTTCCATCCATGAAAGAACAAAATATTTTCTATTTTGTTGGTTTGAGTTGATGAATGTATTAAAAAAATAATCATTAATTTTCTTTTGGATATATAACAGTGCTTTCTGTTTACATACAAATGATCATTCTTCTTTAGATGTATTGTTGAAACCAGTGTTAAAATGGAAAATGTTCTTAATTCTTCTGAAGAATGTTACTGAATGTTATGAAAATTTCTTCACTGTAATTTTGTAAAAATAAGTTTATATATTTTAGTACATCCAAAAACAAATGCACTAAGACGGAATTATTAGAAACTTTGTATGTAAACTCTTTCAGTCCAGTTTGCCAGTGATTATATTTTCATGATCAGCGAATGAATAGCTGGAATTACAGATAATTGCAATGAAATCTTTATAGTATTCAAATAGTTCATAAAAAGTGAAATTCTGATTCATAGAGAGCATAATTTCTACTCACATTTTGTTCTGATTTAACACTTTGACTGTTTCAATATTTCTCTTGCAGACTTGCATCCAGTATGACCTTCAGTTTGGTTAAAAGTAACAGGGTGGTAAAAGCATGCTCAACATTTGGGTTGCAGAAATATTGCTGCATTTGATATTAACAGAAATAGATTGAACTTTAGCAGAAATATTTCTATCTGGAATTTGAATAAATAGAGTAAAATCGTTTTTGGCTATGAGTTTTGGTAAAAATTGAATTTTATTGATGGACAAAGAAGGTCTAGAGAAGTCTTGGAGTATGAATAATAGTATTATTGCCCACCACATATCCAAATCATGTGGGTTTTTAGTTTTGAATACAATTCCTTTTGATAACTGGACTCTTGTTATAATCATCCATTTTAAAACACATTTTCTTTTTAGTATTATGGTTCACCTGTCATACCCTCCCCCATTCCTGCATTAGGATTGTGCATTTTATAAAAGTTAAAAGAAAAACAAAGGTTTTGGCTTAAAAACTCAACTTGTATCCATCGTATCTCGAAGAGAAAAATGTGCAATGTTTTAAATTAAAGTTCCCTAATGATTGAATTTAAATGAAAACAAATTTGAGGACAGTGCATTATTTAATGGTTCACTATAAAAACTGTAAGAGAATATTTCTCAGAAGAGAAACTAAGCATGAATGGATAAAGTGTTTGAATGTTATGATAAATCAGAAGAGAGGCTTGCTAGCAAAGAAGGAACAATTTATCAACAGATTCAACATTAAAATCTAAATTTAGACAAAAAAAACCCTACTAATTATATATTGTAAATTCATACAAAATGCACAGAAGTTTCTTATACAGCTATAAACATTTTAATGCCATTTAGAACAATGTATTTTTCAGTAAATATAATGCAAAGGGAGGTGACATCTGTGGAGCATAAATAAATGCTTAGTAAATTACATAACTTTTGTTAAAATTCCTTAATAAGAATGCAACACTTTTCTTTGTCTTTACATAAAAGATCAGGTCGATTTACTTCAAGTATTTTAAGATATATTCTTCTAAGAAAAGAAGAGAAAGAAAGAAAAGGAAGTGATGGGGGTTCCCTAAAAACATCTAATATTTTTTTTTTCAGATTTCATGAGTCAATAATATGAGGATAACTGTGTTGTATAGAAACATTCTTAAACTCTATCAATCCATGAAAAACCATATAATAGTTTGCGTGATAATTAACAGTACTCCTAGCATTTCACCGTTATATGAAGTTGCATTCCTGAATGGTATAAATAACTACAGTTTATTAACAGATACAAGTTATTAATAAAGTTATAGTAATATTATATATATATATATATATATAATGCATTTTCTTCAATTTTATATTTGCATTGCTGGGTATACGGTAAATATTTAGAGTATCAAAAAATTGAAAGAAAGCCAGTTTCTTATATCTTGCTTTTTTATATTTATTCATAAATCTTTACATTTTTTATGTTAAATTTTCATAAGGGTGAAAAATTGTGGCATTGACTTCAAAATTTTGAAAATTGACAAAAATTGACTTCATTGAAATTTTTTGTAAAAATGGTCCTTTGCCATTAAAAAAATAGTTTTAATTTTATAAAAATTAAATAGATTTATGTTACTATAAAGATTTTTTTGTGGATCATCAATTGAAATGCAATTATATTATATTTGAGATTTTGAAAAAAAAAATGCTGTACTATATAAAAATTACAAAAGTTTTTACTACAGATTCTTTTGTGCTGGAATATATGGACAAAGTATTTATTGTGAAACAGTTTGCACTTTTATATTCTGATATTTGATTCACAATTATATTTTGGATTTTTTTTGAAAAAGTACCTTATATGATTCTTTCAACAGAGATGGACTCATGAAAATGAAAGGAGTGTATGAACAAAATTCTGCTATGGGTGATCCTGCCACTGTCGAAGGGCAGTTAGCAGATAATGGTTTGAAGTTAGAAAAACTGCAAAATGAACTTCTGAAATTCCAAGTATGTGATTGTTCTCTTTTTAGTTTTGGACAATTTAAATTGTGTCATGTATTACATTATAACTGTTTACTTTTATAGAATTTCAAAATGGGAAATGGAAGAAATTAAGCAATTTTGAATCTTGCCCCCTTTTCATTCTATAGTTTGGTGAATTTAGTGTAAAGTTAAATACAAGAAATAAATTTCTAAGGTTTCTTAATGTTATGTGCTGTTCAAATATAGGCTGTATTTATACAGGTGAGTTCGAAAAATGTATACACACTTGAAGACTAGGTGATATATTAATGGTGATGAGTTTGAGATCTCATTGGCTATAGGTTTAAGTTGTAAGAATTGGTATTAACAGTTGGAAATAATGTTTTGATGTGTTCAACAATAGTTCTGTGACAAAGGGCGCTTCTAGTTTAGAAGGGAAAGTAAGACCATGACACAAGTATGTTTGACTTTCGATCAGTGAAAAAGCATTTTGAATTGGTATTGAAAGTTCAAAAATATCAGTGCAATGCAACAACATTGGATGAAACAATATGGAATGGAACTACCATCATGCTTAAGCATTGCTTGCCTTTGCGATAAGTTTGAAACTGATGGAATAATTAGGGACAATCAGGCTGTTCATGTACATCAACAAGTGTAGCATTCTGTCTCTTTTTCAAGTGTACAATTACTGGAAGGAATTACTTGAAGATGCTCGAGGCATTAATCGTACCATGCATTCAGGCTTTGTTTGGTGATGATCCTTTTTTCATCCAACAAGACTCCACCCTGCTATTATACAAATGTGCATGCCTATCTTGATAATGTTACACCATGTCATTGGATCAGAAGAGGTCCGATTGAGTACCCCTGCATGTTCCTCTGATTTAACCCCACTTGACTTTTACTTATAGGATTCTCTCCGGAATGTGGTGTACGGCAAGAAATTGCACACACTTAAGGAACTGTGCTATGAAATTGAAAAGCATAATAACACAATTCCTGTTGCCACTCTGAGAGATGTCACTAACAGTGACATTGTGCTAAAATTGTTTGGAGGAGGGAGGAGAACACAGTTTGAACACTTATTGTAACTTTTTCATTTTTATTTACTGTAATACTTAGGAATATGTTTCTCTCCATCAAAGAGTGTGTATACATTTTTTTAATCTCTCCTGTGTGAGCTCTTGTTGTTTGTATTGTAGTATTGTATGATCCCATTTAAAATAGTGCAATATATTCTTAAAAGAAATTAAAAATCCAGATGTTTTGAATTAAAAAGTAAAACAGGATTATGAATAAAGAGTATACTATTCATTTTATTTCACATTAAAGTATTTTTCTTTTTATATTACACTGATATTAGACAGTTTTATTATTAGTAGTATCAATTTGTTCTGATGAATTGATCATGAAAATCTGAATTTTTTATTATTATTATTATTATTAATGTATGTTAAAGATCCTATTTTTGACTATTTCCCACTAAAAATTTGTCTGCTTATGTATGTTAAATGTTAAGACATTTTAATGTATGTGTACAGTAATTTATTTCATTATTCAAATTCTAATGTTACCTATTGCTTTCAAAAGAACTTTTTTGTTAAAAATTAAATCCTTAGAGTACCTTGTTTAATCATTTGTCTATATAGTATTGATATAATTAATATGAATAAAAATATATTAATATAAATTGTAAATTTTTTAAGGGTTATATGTCTGAAGCAGAAGGTCATGGAAGTGCTCTTAGCTTGACCAGAGAAAACAGAAGCAGTATTTCTGAAGATTCTCTTTCTAGGAGTGCATCTGATTCTAGTGTGTGCAATCCTATGAGTTACAAAATATCTGCCCCTGGCACACCCCAACAAATACATGGGTAAGTATAATCTTCAGTTTGACTTATTTTGGCATGTGTGTGAAAGATAAAAGTATATATTCATTATTGCATATACATATGTGTTACAAGGTACTTTGTATATTAAAAAATAAGATTCTTGTTTGGAGATTTGTTGAATATTTTTTTAAAACCCTTTTTATTTTAAAAATTAATGTAATGTTTGGCCAGGGCTGGATTCGCATTATTTGCGCTCATGAGCAAATTGAAAAATTGCCACCACATTCAGTGCTAAGCCCAATTAAATTCGCCATTACATTTAGCACATAACTGCCAAAGTAATTTTTTACTTCTTTGATTTTCACTATTGACTATTGTGTCTGATGGAAGATTGGTATTGATCAATTGATTTTTAAAATCATTATATTATTTTGAGACTAAAATGACATTTTATTTGTTATCTGTATCATGTGATTATAGCATAAAGATATTATTCAGGTGTTTGTCAACCTATTGTGTAAATAGTGTGATTCTTGTTAATAAAAAGATATTTACAGTTTTCCTCTCTGTTTAAATATGTTCAGACTGTGTAGTGAAATCTCCTATTTAAAAATTCCCATTGCTCATTTCTCCTCTTTTTTTTGGTTCATAAGATAATCATCTGTTTACTTTCTTATTATTTCAACAAACAAATCAATGTATTTGAAACCTTTTTGTTTAGTTGTTCATTATTGTTATATTTTTTATAAAAATAATGAGTGTTTTAGGTCTTCTAACAGCCCTGAGAGTGGAATTGGAACAAGTCAACCCAGCATAACTGATGAAGCAGAACACTATCCCGATCCTGAGTTTGAAAATGAGTATGAGTATAATGATGAGTTTGATGCAGTTTTGGGAACTGGGAAAGCTCTCTATCCCTTCACAGGTATTTTATTTTGCCATAATGGTCAAACAAATAGTCATTGCATAAATATACATAACATGTGATGACTGTTGCTATTTCGTGTCTGACATAATTTCTACAAATAGTAATAGAAATTCTATAGATTTGCCAATATAGCTTATGTATTTAATTTTAGCTGACGTTTTTATGCCTTTTGGCTCACTTTTTGTTCTTGTTTTATTTGCATGTAAAGTAATTGTAATTATAGCACTAAAAAAAATTTCATAATTTTTTTTTTATTTTTTTAATATAAACTTAAATTTATTTGTTGGAAAGCAACCGGAATTTTTCATAAAAATTAATATTTAAATTTTGCTTCTTTTACTATACCTTTTCATTAGTTCTAGTTAATTCTTAAGTTTCTTTTTTTTTTCTTTCTAGAATTGTTTTTTAAGTATATTGTACTATATATTTAGATTAATTCTCACAAAAACTGAAAAATATTTGTTCTCATCTTTGCCCTTTTAGACAATAATGTTTAAAGATTCTTTTTCATTCACAATGCAAGGCTTAATTTTGCATTGAATATTGTTTATTAATAATGGGTTGATATTTTTAAAGCTTCGCCATATTTTTAAATTCTTGATTTTATAGGTCAGAGTGAAGGGTCCATTGGTGTGGTGGAAGGTGAAGAATTTGATATTGTGGAATTGGATCAAGGAGATGGTTGGACACGTGTACGGAAAAGGAATTTTGAGGAAGGATTTGTTCCAACGTCCTATATCGAAACATATCTGTATAATAATTGCTGATTGATTATTGATGAAGATAGTGAAAAGTGGGTTATATTTTCATTTATTTATTCGTGGATATTTCAAAATTAGTTTTATTTTAGGTTTTAAAAGAATAAGTTTTGTACTTGAAATCTTGTATGTGGAGAATAATTAGCTAAATCTTTCACCAAGTAAAATATTCAGCTAAAATATTGTGTGGAAAGTTTCCTGTATATTAATTTTCATCAGCATTTTAGATTAAGCACCAATGTATTTGTTGACAATGTTTTATTCTTTTTGCTGTTGACTAGGCTGTAAATTTCAGTGATACATATGAATTGTATATCAATATAGTTATATTTTGATAGAATTAATTGTTTGTTACAAGTTCTTTTGAGAACACATTAAATGATTTTTTTTCTCTGTGGGAACATTCGATGTGGTTGTACTAGCTGAGTGGTTAATAGTCATCAACACATGGCCATCAAGTCATGAGTTTAAGTCCTGGTGCCATTGAAGACCAGGTGTGTAGAGGGGCTAGTGCACATTATGTTTGTTGTGGCTCAAAATCTTTACTTTGGCATGATGTGGAAATTTGGAGGTCAACAGCTTTTTGCCAAATGTGTTCCATTAATAAAACTGTTTAAGTCAGAGCATTTTATGAACCTCTATTTTGCAAACTTTATCTGTGAACCAAAGAATTTTAAAGGATTAATCTCTATTTAAAAAAATTTTCACAAAGAACTTTTTTCGGGATTTAGCGACTTTATTGAATAGAGGTCCAATGTGTGTATTTTAATTGCTAGTACAAAATTCCTTTTATTAACTTATCTTGTTTTTCTTTGCTTTTAATTTACAATTGTTCATATCTTATTTATTCAAAATTGTGTTTTTACTATGAAGTAAATTAATAGCTTAAAGAATGCTAAAATTTAGTAAATGACTGAATGTGTTGGAATTGATAAATAATTTATTGCTGTTTGTGTGAATTTAGGAATTTTTGTGAAAAATAATTTATTATCTTGTTATTTTTTAAACCTATTTTTACTATAAAAATCAACTTTGCAATTTATTTTGCAATAAAATATGTATCCCCCCCCCCCTTCTATTATAAGCTGGGACATGTTTTTAAGTACAGTAAGCTAGGAGTTTCTTAAAATTTGTAATACTAACTCTAAAGGGAGGGGAATTTCAGAATACAGACTCTAATCTAATAATTCTGTTACTGATATATATGGGAAATGTGCGTTAAAGATCTCATTAATTTTAAAAGAATTTATTTTATTTTTTTACTTGAAATAAAATCTGAATAAAATTTGATTTTTTTTTTTTTTTTTTTTTTTCAGAAAAAGAATACATAAGTCAACTGTGTATGATTTTTTTCTCTCCATCTGGAAATGCTGTTGATTGACTTGGAAAAATTATTCCATTGAGATTAGTTATTTTCAAAAGTGCTTTTGGATAGAAAAAAGCAATTTAGTCATGGAACAATAATCCCTTGAGGAGTATAAGCAGAACTTAAAAAAGTGACAGCATTTTTAATTTTAGTTGAATGGATACTTCTGGAAGCCATGTGTTTTTGAGTCTTTCATTAACTTGTAATCACATCTGATATGAATGTCATGTATGAATTGTAATGTGAAGGAATAATGAACTTTTTTGCCTTATATTTACTATCAGTGTTGCATAGAATTTTAAAAAATCGCTCAAATATATTTTTTGTTAATAGTATTATTTTTCTTCCATTTATTGAATTGAAGAATACTGTGCACTATATTAGTGCTGCAGATTGTTTCTGTGTTACTAATGTGATAAATTTATTTTCTATTAATGGATCCAGTATTTCTAATTCCATCGTCCCAGTTTATTAATCATAATTTTCTCTGTGTGTGTATATTATTGCTCAAAAATGTATTTTCGTTTCATTTTATTCAGTTTGGGAAATATTTACATGTATAATGTCTAATGTATGTATATAAGTAAAAACTCGATATTTTTGTTTGAAAATTCTAAGGTCACACTTTCTATCTAAAGTAAAATATTTTCAATCGCATTTTTGTTTCAGAGGTGTTGAGATATTTTTGTATACAACTTTTTTCTCACTGTCCTTTCCAGACCATGAACATTTTTAATTTTTTAGTGCCTTCAAGAAGTATTGATTACTTTTTGCATCTGATGAATTTTTGATGAAATAAACATTTTTATACTGCACTGTGTTTTGTAAAGGGATATATTGTATGCCATATACGTTTTGTTACAAAATGTATTAAGACTGTTTCCTATAGTTCCTGGTTGTACATTTTACCAGAATTTTAGTGCTTTTCTACGTTTGTAATTAAATTTTTGAATTGTGCATGCTTTTATACATGCTGTTTTAGCCAAATTATTTTGTATGCTAAATAAAGCTTTGGTGCACACTGCTTATGTTTTTTCTTTAGTTTGCATTTCACACATTTATTTAAAAACCTAAGGGATCAATTCTACAAACAAAACATTATTAAATTAAATTATTAACCAGGCTAAAAACTTTTGTTAGTCATTTTAAAATGGGACTTATTTCTTCATAGTTATAAGTAATATCTATAACAGTTATAGTAAATATTTTGTCATGCCAATTGCAGTAGTAGTTTGTGTAGGATGAAGTATTTCCTCACAACCAGTTAGCAGGTTCGTAATTGCATGCATTGCTGATCATTGATTTATCATTGGAGCTTCTTATTAAAAAGTTCATTCAATGAGTTGCTAAAGAGACACATTATTGTTTAAATCTTACCAAGTAAGCAGTGAACATTATTACAAGTATATATTTCAAATTAATCCAGGCATTTCCAAAATGTTAAGAAATTAGAATGAATATTTATTAACTTTGAGTTAAATAACAGGACATATGAAAGGTACAGAGAGAGACATTGGAACTGACCATAAAAGAATCATGATTATGTTTTTTTTTTTTTTTTCATGATCACATTCAATATAATAAATTCATCAAGTGTAGTTTATTTTACGAATATTTTCTTAAATCATGTGTAAGCATATCAACACACATACACATAATTTGTAAGAATGGTTATGGCATCACTTATTTTGGAAATTTTAAGTCTTACAATGACTGGAAAAAATTTTCTTAAAAATTATAAGTAATTCTCATTAAAAAAAATCTTAATAACCATACTTTGGCACTCTCAATTACTTGACTGTAGTTCTGCATTTTCTTAATTTGATTTTCTCTTCATTCCTGAAAATACCAATACAATCATATTCTTTGTATGCTTATGTTGTGCTGGGATACTTATTTCATATATTCCTTGTATAGACAACTTTTCATCTTAATTTGTTATCAAAGTTAAAATTTTGATGAATTTCGACACTTTTAAATTGAAGATATAATTCCTCTAAATTTTTTACAGTATCAATTTCCAAATTTAACTTTTCTTCCTTCCTTTTTTGAGTTTTTTTTATATAAATCTTTTAAATTCTGTAGCTTTGCACTGAGGAAGAAAACTTATTTATTTTCTTTTTTGCACATGAATTTGTTGATTACTGTTTGATACTGGTTTTAAACTTATAATATCAAAATGTAATCAACTAATTTATGTCTCATAAAAAAAACAATCCAGCTAGATAGTTTATTGTCACATTGTTTGAAAATGAGAAAAAAAATCCTATAAATCAATAATTTTTTTTTAAAAAACAAATACTATAAGTAACAAACACATATAGAAAAGTTTGGCAAAACTGTTTCACATGTTTTAAATAATCTCATGAGTAACAAGACTTTTTATCTTTTCCTTCATTATAACATTTAAGTTCTTTGAAGAATCTATATTTTTCATCTGCATGAATCAAATTTTCTGATTATTAGAAATGTACCAAAAGAGATAGATCAATAAAACAGCACAAACATCAATGAGTGACAAATATTTCTGGTTATTTCTCTATATCTTTTAAAAGAATTATACTGAATTGCATGGACATCTATGCTTCTTATTTAGTATATATAGAGAGAAATTTATTTTTACATGGGGTTGCAGCAAAAAAATTTAAATGTCAGCAATAGTAAAAAGTGATCCCATGCTTTTAAGTGAAAAAACGAGATCTTAAAAGAAGCTTTTGAGTGTCACCAACGTTTGAAACTTAGCTCTTTTTCTTGCACTAACATTTTTTATGTTTCAATCAAATTTTTCCAAATTAAGTAATCAATTTTGGTGACATTTAATGTCGTTCGTTGCTGCAAATTTTTAATCAAAATTACTCTATATTTATATTTTAAAATCTGCAGAGGTTGAAATACATTACAACTGTATTTTATTAGCTGGTTTACAATTGTTCATTTTGATTGCTTTTCATTAATGCAAATAGATGCTATTTTTATTTTAAACTAGACTGCTTATTTTCACTTCCTAACCTGTAAGGAATCAAAATGGTTCACTTCTCTAACTAGATTTATTCACCATAATGTTTATTGCATTCATTTGTAATGCTATCTAGATCTAATGCTAGAATTAGTCTTTTAATTTTTTTTTCTTTCTATATTTCTAAAGCTGTCTAAATCTAATGTTATCTAGTATTTTTATTGCTAAAATTAGTATTAGAAGATTTTTCTAAAAATATGGTAAAGAAAAAATATTCCACAGTTTTCAAAAAGTAAGGTCCAAAATTCAGCTTAATTGTTCTAACATATTAAAAAAGCTGCATTTTCCTTTTTGATATAGCAACCATTTAGTGATTTGCTTTTAGCTCATTGGTTTTAGACTAAATTTCTCTGAAAGCTATTATGTAGAAAAAGTGTTGTCTATCAACGCTGGCTTAGCTAGTCCTATCAAAATTTTTTGGGGGCCCATTTTTGGAAATTCAATAATAATGATTACATCACTAAGACTTATTTGGAAGTGTCGAAATATTGCATCTTCTGGGGTGCATATCATTGATACGGTGGTAGCTACGCCTCTGCCTATCAAATTCAAGTGGACATCAAGACCATTGGCTAGCATACACTGTGCAAAAACTGATATTATAGCCTTGCAATCTTTTGTAAGATTGGGGCCCAAAACTTGACTTAGCTGGAGATTTCTAATATTCTCCTTTACGCCACTGATTATATCTAATAGCAAACACATTTGACTTTCAGCACACTTCTTTTGAACATTGATGTGGGGGTGTAGTGATGACTTCTGTACAGTGGCGCACACAAGAGGGGTGTCCTAGGAATCCGGACCCCCCCCCAAAGCCGTAGAGTTTTTTTCGATTGATGATAATCCTATATATATATATATAACGTAAAATTTAATTAAGAAGTAATCAACAATTTATTTTATTAATTAATGCTAATTATTAATTTAATCATTTACTTTTTATTGTTTTTTGTTAACAAAATCAACAAAAAATCAGAAGAATCAATTGGCGTTGTCTTGAGGTATGATACGAGTTAGGGGACTTTCGACCATGGACACCCCCATTGAAAAAATTTTGTGTGCACTACTGCTTCTGTATCTGAATTGAATTGACGCTGATCATCATTGGGAAACTGGAACGCGAAGCGTTCCTCCGTCCCATACTGATTGTATTGTGCTCTTGCTATTGATAGGCCTTAATGGAATTTGAGTCCTGAAAGATTGTTATGGATGTAGAAAGTAGTTGTGGTTAAGCAGGGTGATAGGTGGAACTGGATAAAATTAATTTTATCTTGCTAACGGACGAGGAGCTCGTCTGTTATTGTTGAAAGGGGATTAGTGAGATAGCACTCTATTCGCTGTCCTGACGTCGGAGAGATAATTAAAAACAAAAATAAGCATGAAAAGAAGTTGGTTGCCTGTGTGGTTCACTGAGAAATTAAAGTAACTGAGCAGGAAAAGACGTGGGAAAATGCGAAAAATTTAGATAAGAGGGGATCATTCGCCAAATGGGAATGACCCTCTAAACTAATTTAAGGGGGATTGTAGGAGTCCAGTAGAATTCTTCTGGGTCTCTTACTATTGATATTAGGATTGTAGTTTTCTAGGTTTAAAATATTAGTATTATTGATGTTAGGTAAATTGTCGAAAAACTTTATGGCTAAATTTTGAATGTGAACTTTAAAGATAGGAATTTTGAGAGAACTTTATAAATTTCTTTATTTTTGGTGTATCTACAAATTTTGGTGATGCTTCTAATGAGAGAGTTTTGGGCTGAATTTAAGAGATTGATGTTAGAATCTGCTGCGTATCCCCACACAGGACAACCATAAGTTAAAATGGGCTGCAAAACGGCAGTGTAGAGAAGTACTTTGTTGCTTAGGTTCAAATGAGAATTCCGGCAAATTAAGGGGTAGATTGAGCGTACTGCGTTCCGGAATTTATCACGCGCATGTGTGATGCGTTGTTTCCATGTTAAATTTTTCTCTAGGATTAGTCCTAGGTATTTCGTACTCTGAGACCAGCGTAGTGGTGTGGTATACAGGGTAGGAGGTGTGCAAGGCTTCCTCCTCCTAGTGAAGAGTACTGCTATTGTTTTGTCTATGTTATAATTTTAATTTTCCAGGTGTTAAAGTAATTTTCGAGTAGGTGTAGATGTGCGTTAAGAGCTTTTGTGATAGTGTCATGATTTTTAAAGGTAGCAGAAATGGCAGTGTCATCCGCATAAATATTAGTGATGGTTAGTTTGTGAGTTGGGATGTCGTTTATATAAATATTGAATAATAATGGACCAAGTAGGCTTCCTTGTGCTGCTTCTGTATCTTCAGTGGTATCGAGCCTTTATACTCTCTTTGAAGAACTTTTTGTATGGATGTGGAATGTAGAGAAGTGTGAAATATCAGTTCAAATGACATCTTTGTCATTTCACCATAGTTTGCAAGAAGTTGCTTCATTTGTTTAGATAACTTGGCTAGATCCATTGCTGTTCAATGGATCATATGAAGTTAGAAACTTTGTTTTAATATTTCTATTGTTTTTAAACATGTAGTAAATGAAAAAAAATTTCTCTCCAAATAAAATGTTTTTATTGATTGAGCCTAAAAATTCACTTTTTGTGATGTATTTTTGAGTTTGTTTTTTCATGTTTTAAAGCTAGACAAACAACATTAGCCAGTGTATGTAATCATGGTTTTAAGTTTAAAATCGAATTCATTGGAAATAGTTATTTAATTATGTTCCATGTAGTAACTGTATTGCTTTATATGATAATGCTTTTAAGTAACAGAAACTAGATACTTTATGTGGAATGCTTTTCTCAAAAAAAGAAATGTGAACAACGTAAAAAAGAAACACTCTTTTGGTAATGATGACATAAATCAAATTAGGTATAAATAAATTTATTTCCAAGCCAGTTGTTTTTGCTCTTTGTTCGAGGTTACAACGTATTATTTTAATAAATTCAGTTCATTTTTTTTAAATATTAGAAATAAAATAATTTTCCAAATTCATATAGAACACTAATGTCTATTATGATTTATTTGTTAAATAAAAATTATCTAAAAATTATAAAATTAACATTGAAATAAATTTGAATTAAGGCATTACACAAAAATAGAAAATGATTCTGCATCCATTTACAAAATAGGACAGTTCTAAAAATTAATAAAGATATTAAAAATAACTGCTTTAGTAATTTATTTTTACTCGTCATTCTTTTGTTATATTCCGTATATTAAGTGATCCATTGTTTTTTTAAAAATAAAACTAACTGCTGCAAAAAACATTGTAATTAAGGACAGTGACTCAAGGATCAAATTTTATATAAACATTTTAATTTATTGTTTAGTTATAACATGTAAGTAAATATTTAATTACCAAAAAATTTGGGCATAAATAACAAAGTGCACATATTCTTCAATTTTTGTTTTTAACTTGTAACCACATAAAAGGTTTGTCTCACTAACTATTCAACTGCCCATTTTGAGATTGCATTAAATTTCCTAACTTCGGTACTTAGTGAGTGAATAAGAGAATATTAACATCACCTTATTCAGCTACACGAGGGCTTTTGGCGATGGACCTCGTAATTTTGGACCATGGTCAAGTGACGAGGACGGCACCTGAGCTGGCACCCCCTCTCCACGGGCACCTGAGCTGGCACTACCACACCACGTTTGAGCTCTCGACAGATTTAACGTCTTACACGGCGCGTCTTCAGTGGTACTGGGCTCGAACTCATGACGCGCCAGCTACGAGTCCGATACCTTGGCTACTGCGGCCACCTGTACTTAGTGAGAAAAATAGGTTTCAAAAGTTTACACATGAATGATTTTAATCAGTAATGTACACAGACCTCTTTAATGGAAAGGGAGGGGGGTTACATTATAAAAAACTAGTTGACGAGAGGGACAGAAAACGTCGAGGGTAATCTCTATGGTAAAAATTGAATATCTGTTGAACTCCCAAATCCCATTCTTGTGTGTGTGTGTGTGCCACTGTTTTTAATATACATCTATATATAAAATACCATACCAAGAAAAATTTAAAACCGAATGGGACGGAATTCTTTGAGATAGAACATCCAAGCAATTTACTTTTCGTGGCTAATTATTAATTGGAACTCTAGCGCAATGCAATGGAGCATCCAAATGATGTATAAAATGGAACGCATTCCAATGCTTGGGCATAGTTTCCATGCGAATGGGACCGTTGACCCACATGAACTGTACCGATGCCTCTCAGATGGATTCGCATACAGTATGAGCAGATATCATCTTTCTAGAGAAGCCGTGCATTTGAGCATAGTTAAACAGAGCGATCAGATCACAGGATCGTTCGACATTTGGGTCGGAGCGGTGATACCAATAGACGATGTTGGCTGGAATGAATGAACTATGTCCGTACAGAACATCAAGAAGGTAGCGATCTGCCGAGAGGCAGGACAAAATCATCCACTCAAAGCTTGCTATTTCTTATAATCCTTATCAAGTATCCGACGTTGTAACAGGAGACCAGTGAAAGCAATAATCATCGATAAGTAATAGGGGATGTGATCATTACGTCGAATGTCTGTCAACGTTGCATACCACCGGACGCGTTTGCAATGATGCCGGAAGCAATCGACCAGGAATCTCATGGACTGGAGCAAATTTGTTTTCATCGATGAGTTCTGTTTCGAATGTAGGCTCGATGACTTGCGAAGATGTGTCTGGAGATATCCAGAACAGAGGTAGAAATACTCACCTGAATGTCATCGGGCGCAGTCCGACAACCAGTAGATATACTCTGGAGTGCCATTTCATTTGGTAGCACTGGCGTAGCTATTTCTGAATGGTACCTGTATCAAAATTCCTTCGGGGCCCTCTTTTAGATATGAGACCCTGTTGGTGGGACTGTAGATACACATGTTGGGGCCCCGTATCATTGATACGGCGGTAGCTACGCCCCTGTTAGGAAGTCAAACAATATTTTTTGTCATCAGTGACACTAACAACATGATCCCACGTTAATAAGGTTCTATTCACCTTAGTCCCCCCCCCCTCCTTCAACTATCCCTGGGTTTACCTTTCAACAGAATAATGTCCGGTTGAACACGTCATGCATTTCTACTACTTGTCTTCAGGCTTCTCGAACACTTCCCATACCAATGTTATCTCCAAACATTCACTAATGAGCTCTGATATATGCAGGCGTCTCCCATCACTCCTGGATCGTGCCGATCTAACTTGCCAATTGAAACGTGTATGACAAATTATCTCACATGAAGTCATCCACTAACGGCCGTATTACAGCTTGAATCAGAGCCAGAGGTGGGTCAACACATTTATTTATTTATTTACTATTGGCGCTGTATTTTCTTATTTAAAAGTTCGAGTTCTTTGATACGTAACGTTCATGTGTATTTTGATGCGTAACGTTCATGTGTATAACTACATGTGTATCTTACGGATTTTCATTCTATTCGTATAGCTGCTTGGTGAGAGGCTTTGAATTCTGTTGTCTGCTTATCTTGCAATTACAATTCTTTTCAGTTTTAATTATGTTTATTCATCTCTCTCTCTCTCTCTCTTGTAGAGAAGTTTTGATTATATATATATATATATAAACATACTCTTCCAAAGTGAAATTATGACATTATGAAGGAATGTGCACAGCTCTGTGAAGCAAGAAAAGTAAAGTGACAATATGTGCAGTAAACAATCTCAAGCAATATCAATGCAAAACAATGCACTGAAGAACTGTTTATTCAACAGTTAATATAACCCCTGCAGGCAGCTGTATAGTAAGTAGCAGGCAGCTAAGCGATGAGGCATACTGTTATTTAAGCCACTTATGGTACTCTGAGATATTCCTTGCAAACTGAGTTCACCGCAGATCTAATTTCTGTACGATATGCGCCTATAATACTCAATGCACTGCATGCTCGATAAGGATCCGTATATGTTGTATGCGAAAAAGACCGCGTAAAGGGATGTCAGCCAGTGAAGTATGTCATTCTTTCAGGTTGTTAAACATTCGTCGGGCGACATGAGGGTGGACATTGTTTTGCTGGAATAACACATCAAATGTGGACTATACAAATAGCCAAAGCAACTTGTATAGCTTACCGGTATGACATTAAATTGTCGGTATTATGTACAAGGCCTATATATTCCCTGTCCAAAAATAATGCTACCCTTGATTATATTGATTCGCAGTTGACGTTTTCCTGGATATCGCCACACCCGTTCACGACCATCATTCCACCATAAACAAAAACTGGATTTATCTAAAAACAATACCTGATGCCATTCGTTGATCCAGTGGTGATAACTTTGGAAAAAAATTGGGCACACACACATGCTACCCTGTACTGAGTGTTTAATGGCTATTCATTGGCTAGTGGCAGTGTGCGCAGTCTTCACTCAGGTATTCTGCTGGGGAAGATTTGGCTGCTACAGTGGCGTAGTCAGACTTCTCTTATGGGGAGGGAGGTTACATTCTAAAAACACGTAGACATAATCTACGTGTAGGGTAATCTCTGTGACAAAAATCTGTTGGTCTAGGGGGTTGAATCCTTAATCTCCCCTTATGTACGCTATTGAACTGCTGGCAGGTGCACTCTGTAAGTATGGCAGGGGGCTTTGAACATCACGTGATGGCAAACGGGTATCGACAAACAATTAGGCGAATCTGCTTGTTAGTGCGATTTATTTCGCATTTGAGTGTTCCATTGCCTCTCTGCAGTATTCTCATGTGATACTGCGTCCCTCTTACTGAACATTATGAAATTGTAATCTCATTCCATTGAGGTGGCGCGCTTATCCAGTAGGATAGAACCAGGTATCTTTGGATCCGAAGCCGAGTAACTTATCCACTACACCAAAATGATCACCGTGGTGCGGAGGTAGTTACTGGCTTATATAGATGGTACCGCTACATACACCCACCAGTGAGTCGGTGGAGGGCGAACGAACGATGTATTTGTTTAATCAAGCGTGTTTTTGCTGCTGCGTCATGAGTTGTGACGGCTTTGTTGATTGCGTCATATGTGAGACGACTTTGTTCATTGCGTCATATATGAGACGACTTTGCTGCGCCGAGTGGGTGCGGCGACTTTGCTGCGTCGAGAGGGTTCGACGACTTTGCTGCGTCAAGTGAGTTTTGACGACTTTGCTTGCAGGTAGATGGCGCCACGACAGTTCAGAACGTTGCGTCTTTCTGAGTTCAGCCCGGGTCACCAATGAGGTGGCGCGCTTATCCAGTAGGATAGAACCAGGTATCTTTGGATCCGAAGCCAAGTAACTTATCCACTACACCAAAATGATCACCGTGGTGCGGAGGTAGTTACTGGCTTATATAGATGGTACCGCTACATCATCCAACACGAATGGCAATTGTGCTCATCACAAACCGAAGTCATGCAGCTTCAGTGTACGACTTCTTCAGCTGGTATTCAGCTCGCTGATGTCTCCTAGCCATATCTTACATTCCGATGCTGCAACCATCACTAACGGAGGTATCATGGAAACTGGGGACTGAAATTTAAATATTCGGATATGTTTCACCCCTTTACCCATCCATTATTTTCCTTTAGCCTCGCGTATTTCTTCATTGCGTTGCAATTTCCCTAATGAGGAGTGTATGTACTAAAAAAGAATACCTGTGTGTGTGTGGTTTTTTAAGAACATCACAGCTTCTCTTTTTAGTGACTATTTTGCTTTAAGTTTTGTTTATACAAAGATGCATGTGTATGTACGTATTGATTCTAAAACTTCGTTTAGGGGCGTAGCTATCCCCGTATCAGACGTATCAATAATACGGGGCCCCGAGCTGCAAAGGTGCCAGCATGTGTAAGTACAGTCCTACTAACAGATATATAACCTCTCATATCTAAAAAAAGGTCTCTAAGGAATTTTGATACTGAGCCCATTCAGAACTAGCTACGCCAGTGACTTTGTGCCCTCTTTTCTCAAAGAATGTGAACTACACCCATTATAAAGTCTTAAGAATAAACTGAGAAAAACAAATTTAAAAAAATATTATTTCGATGTAATTATAAATTGTATAGATTCTCTCTAGATTGCATAAATGAATATGAAATAAAATATTAAATCTTACAATTTATGGTGTGGATTATGTTACTTGCAGCTTCTGTTTTCATTCATCGAAATTTGAATAAGAGAGAGTAGGGCATGCTTTTTCTTTGAAACCAACCTTTGTCTCCATATTCGTATGTTTAACACATTATAATGTAAAACTGTTGTTTACATCTAAGCATTCCATATTACACTATACTTATTTGAATTCGTATTTAAACCTTCCATAATGTTCCCCCTTATTTATATTTTGAAACAGATTACAACGACAATAAGATAAGCAGGAATCTAATAGCGATATACAAAATATTTTTTAGATAAATATTGTAGAAAAATATTTACTTTTTTTATCAAAAGTACACGAGAACTTTCTGGAATGATGAATGATAATATAAATGAGTATTATGTAGCCTTGTAATGCTTAATTTTTATTTCTCTTCTTAAAATATGTTTCCATCTCTGGCATTGAATCAATCAGTTTCTGTCTCTCTAAATTATTTTATGCCTTGTATTTTTCTATAATAATCTTTTGAATTCCAAACCAGACATGTTCAGTTTGATTCGTATATGGGGATCAAAAATGTGTTGCAAAATTTTAATTGTAATATTTAATTTATAGCTTAATAGAACAAAAATTATAATCGACAAAGTTACAGAATAAATTCTGTAGAGGGGCGTTTCTCAAATTGGGGGACGCGCACTCCTTGAGGAGTGGGATAACCCAATGTGGGCGGGACGAACATAGGGAAAATAAAAGACTTTTAAATGAATTATACGAAGTTACTGAAAGAAGGCAAGACAAAATACATTCCTGATAATATAAAAAATGCACATTTACAGTGATATAGTATACCTATAAATGTATCAGTACTGTTCAATGTTTTGATAGTTTATCAATACTAAGTTAAGAATAAGTTTAATTTTTACTAGTGACTCCCATGGGCTTGTCATACACAAAACTTAATACTTATCCTTATAATTTGTACGATTTATAATTAAAATCGTATTGTACTCTGCTGGCCACACCAAGAAGAACCATAGATATCACAGCAAAATTTATTTGGCAGACAACATAATGCACAAAGATGCAACGATTAAAATTACAGCCTATTGTGACGTTAGTGTAGCCGCCATTGTTGGCTATAACCGCTGCCACACGCCTCGGCAAGAATCAAAGAGGCTTTGGATGTATCCTTGGAGGTACAGCAGTCGATGCGGCTTCCACATATTGCCAAAGTTGATCTGGTGTAGTAGCGGCTGGTGTGTCCCAGGCCAGTCGTTTTGCAAGCATGGACCACAAGTGTTCGATTGGTGATAGATCGGGAGAACAAGCAGTTCAAGGAAGTAATTCAATATGATGGGTAAAGAAAAACTCATGATCATTGCGTGCCACTTGTGGCTGGGCATTATTCTGTTGGAATATGGCTGATTGCAAGCGCTGAATGGATGAAAGGACTACGGGCTCCAACATCTCAGATATGTAGCGCTGGATGTTTAGTGCACCGGCAATGCGTACTAAAGAGGTGTGGAGTGAAATCCAATACCACTCCAAACCGTGATACCGGGTGCAGGACCAGTGTGGCGATGCATAACGCAACAGCTCAACAGCCTCTCACCACAGTGTCTCCAAACTTGAATCAGACCATCGTAATGTTGCAGACAGAAACAGGATTCTCGTCGGTAAACACAATGTTGTTCCATTCCTTTGTC
Organism: Trichonephila clavata; assembly: GCA_019973975.1. Lineage (NCBI taxonomy): Eukaryota > Metazoa > Arthropoda > Arachnida > Araneae > Nephilidae > Trichonephila > Trichonephila clavata. The sequence goes on from BMAO01020462.1 coordinate 119,725, forward strand.
CATGATTTCCAGTCAAGGGTAAACGAAGCAATGGACGCCTTGCGGACACTTCCACTCTGCTGCAAATGGCGTCGAATGGTACGAGTGGACACCGGATGATGCGTAACAGACTGGATTTGTCATGATATGACTGCGCGATCCATCACTGCTATACACATAATCCACGTGTCACCACGGATAGTGGTGCAAGGAGATGAGTGTGGTCAATCAGTCGTTTCCTTCTGCATCCAGCGATGACAAATCTGCATTCTCGTAGTTTGGTTTCGTCCAACACGTTGACAAATCTCTCTAAAGGATAATCCGAAATCCCTATAGGCTGCTATCGTTCCTCGTTCGAATTCAGAAACTTGGTCAAAAGACGCTCGATATCTTCCTCGAGGCATAAGTAAACAGCATACAAAAAAGAAAAAAAACCTCACGAAAAAACAATTGCCGTACTTCAAATCGCCAATCTGTTCTTCCCTTATATAGCACTTGCGGTTGGAGCTACGGTGTCATTTATTTGTGCCCTCAAAATAATGGAATCTTCTTTCTGAAATCCTGCTGTTTTTGCTTACGTTTTAGAACTCATTAAAGTGTACCAATTTCACCAGACTGCTTTGCATCTTTGCTTAACCACAACATTTTTTTCAATTTATTTTCTTACTTTAAAAAAAAAATTTTTTTACACTTTAACTATTTTAAGAACAATTTGATATTTTTCTCATTTAAGCAATTTTCTGATTTAAGTTATTAAACCATTTTGCTTAAGCTCATATTTTTTTTAAAAATCTTTTTTAGATTAAGCGTTAGTTTGCTCGTGCTTGTTAACAGTTAAAAACAAGTAATGTAAAAAAGTTTTTTTAAAGTTAATTCCTACTTCGTTAGAAAAACGTACTCGCGCTATCGGTTGCAGCTAGTTGTAACTACAACAGTGAGTGAGTGAATGAAAATTAACGTCGCACTATTAAGCTACACGAGGGCTTTTGGCGCCGGACCTCGTAATTTTTAACCATTGTCAAGCGACGAGGACGACACCTGAGCTGGCTCCCTTCTCCTAACTACAAAACCACACCAACGAGAGGATGTTTGAGCTCTCAACAGATTTAGCGTGCATCGCTCCTCTACACGGTGGGTCTTCATTGGTATTGGGCTCGAACTCATGACACGCCAGCCATGATCCGATACTTTGACCACTTGGCTGCCACGACCACACTAACACCCAAAACGCACTCCCTAACGAGAAGCAGCTCCCTTATTGGGCAGACAACTGTTCGTCTAAGGTAGATAAAACCTGGCCGTTTCAGCAGCTCTTAATAAGGCTTATTGAGGAACTGGATAGCCAGGCTCCGAACAGGTCAGACGTGTCTTTGCTCAGCTCCTATTGAACGTGCACCGCAGAGAGTCATTTAAACTCCTGTACAGCTCTTTGCGGAGCTTTTATGGTTACGGGGATTGCCTCTATTTTCTTCAAGATTTACTATGATTGAAAAACATTCAGAATCATCCATCAACACATGGACTTTTCGCCATCAAAAAACCCCCAACTAGCAGCCTGAGAAAAACTCAGAGATACTGTCACAAGTATCTCTGCCCTTCATCAGACACTGCTTGAAAAAGAAAGCCTCCGTTCACCCAGTACCAGGAATTCTTACACCGAGCTATATCGGATAAATACCTATGTCATAATCAAGAAGTAGGACCTGGTAAGTGATCTTGGGACTCCCCCCCCCCTACATTGGAACTGACTGCATCGAGGGGTGACCCTTTACTCAGGTAGTCTAGGAAAGTAAAATTAATGATAATGCCAGTGATAAGGGTAAATTAATTGAAAATAAAAGTAAAACGAAAAATTAAAGTCAAAAGCCTAAAAATAAAAGCAAGGAATCCACGGACAGTTCATCTTCCCCCAAAAGGCCCGATTCCCCTACTAAACCCCAGGATCCCGTAGAAATAAGTAATCATTTTTCGGAACAGGAGGTCGAGCCACAGTAACTATTGAAGAAGTTCTTCCTCAGCCTTCCCCTATTATGCTTAAAATCAAATCGAATTTCAGGGAGTAAATTAAATTTCTTTATGAAAAATTCCCGGATATTACAAATAAAAGTCCAGGTGACTTCATCAAAATCTATACGAACGACGCAAAATGATTTCGAATACTACGTAATTAAACCTAAATTAGAAAAGACGATAAAAGTTCTCTCGATTTTTAATAAAATGAAAGACATTAAAAATGATTCAGAAGATGAAGGATACACCTTAGAAAGCTGATCCTGAAAAAGACGAAAGCGCCCTTTTTCCAAGTAATTCTTCCTAGAAACGATTCTAATAAAAGCATTTGCGATTTGTAACCCACTTAGTTTACTTACGGGTTAAAGTAGAGGGATAACCCAATGCTTTAATTGTAATAACATTTTCATAATGCAGCATGGTTTCATAATGAACCTGAAACCACGATACCTTAAATGCGGAGAGACTGCGAAATCAAGGATAGGCCAGAGAACCCATTTTGTGTTAACTGCCAGAACTACGGTCACTCGGCATGTTATACAAAATGTCCCAAATTCCTGAAGCCCAAGAAAAGTACCCCAATTTTTAACCCCACGAAAAAGAAAATTTTTTGGAGTAATTGTGTTAGAGAGGGAATTTTCTTCGCTAATAAATTGGTAGTGGAGAAGCCTCAAATATAAAACCCCTAATAGTAACAAGGAACAAAAAGATAGCTCCCGTGGATTCCCTGATCAAGAGAATAATGTTTCTGATTTAGGTCAAGTTTTTGAATTATTTAATATCATTGATCTAGTCAAAAGAAACCCCAAACTTCTCCATCTTTTCTCTAAATTTAAAAATGCAAATTCCGACCAAGAAAAAAACCTGCCTTCTGGCAGAAGCTCAAATAGATAAAGTTTAGATTATTTTTATTAACTTTTTAAATTTTAACTCATTAAATTTTCGTATTCTCCTTATTATTTTTTTTCTAAATTTAACTTTTAACTTTTCTTTAGTCTTAAACTTATTTTTCAACTCCATTTTCATGCAGTCAATCCTAAAGCTCACTTCCAACCTCCAATCAGAATGCTCAATTTCATAGAAGTCACCTCTCTCCCCATTGGTCCTCCACTCGAAAAGCCACACCTCCAACCAAAGTCTGCAACACCAAGAATATCGCAGAAACAGATGGAGGGTTGAAAGCTGCTACCGCAGCCTAGATAACTCATTTTGAAAAATCATCGGCTCTTCCATTAGTCGGATGTCAACGAGCAAGTTGCTTGGTTCTCCTGGCTGCCGACATGTTGACCCAGCACATCGAAAAAATTAAGTTGTCCGTTCGCTGGCCTCCGGTAATGGAGTCATCCTCGGGCAACAGATACTGCTGGATTAGAAACCGCGACGCTTGGATCCGAAGCCCCAGTAACATGACCACTAGACAGAAGTGATCACTCCTGTCCGGATGCTGTTACTGGCTTATTTAGATGCCACCACAGTTCTCCCCCACCAGTGAGTCGGTGGATAGGCGATCGAACGAGATATTTGTTGTTATGGTGAGCGTGAGAGTTGTTATTATTGCGTCAAGGGAGTCTGAACGACTTTGCTTGCTCTTCTTGCGGGTAGATGCATCACCTCCTAGATATACAGAAGGCCTCGTGACTGATTTGTGACGTCACTAATAGTAGGGAGACTTCGTCCATCGCCTACAGAACTTTTCACGATGCATTTTTAAATACTTTTTGTTTTTTAACCCAACATACATACAGGGAATTTTAAAAAAATTAATTTATCATTAAATTCTATTTCATGTACATAAAACATAAGAGTAAATAGTTAGTTTACCTATTTAAATAATAATTGCAAGTATGTAATTATCGATGTATTTACTACGAACACTCATTACGATTAACATAAACACACTTAAAAACATTGCAGCAAATCATAAGAACCTTTTGTGTTTGTATATTTCTTTTACAAAACTGTGCTTATTTCTTAACTTTAAAATTTATTTTCAACATTTTATTCAGAATAGTTACAAAAAAGGAAATAAAATTATATATATGTATAGAAATAGTTTTTAAAACAGAAGGAAAAAAAAGACAAATTAAAAAACAGTAACTTTATTGGTATCAAATACAATCACAACATAAAGAATTATAAAATAAATTTCAAATATATTTTTGAAACAAATCTATATCAGTATAATTATAGATACATACAGGAAAATAAATACATACATAAAAATAAAATACACAATTTATTTAGCTTTTTGTCAATTACTTTTCTTTCCTTAAATATTTGGTAATTTTTTAAAAATTTGGTAATTCAGAATAGTTACAAAAAGGAAAATAAAATTAGAAATAGTTTTTAAAACAGAAAAAAAGACAAACAAATTTAAAAACAGTAACTTTATTGGTTTCAAATACAATCACAACTTAAAGAATTATAAAATAAATTTCAAATATATTTTTGAAACAAATCTATACCAATATAATTATAGATATATACAGGAAAATAAATACATACATAAAAATAGATTACACAATTTATTTAGCTGTTTGTCAGTTACTTTTCTGCCAAAAGTAATTATTCAATTATGCATTGTTACAAATGTGAATTAAATATATTGCAAATTTTATTGGTATCATGCACAGTAATAAACAAAAATTCACTCTCTGCAATAGCAACATTAAAAATAACCAAAAATTAACTTCCCACAAATAACAAGTTATCGTAAAATAAGTTAAAAATATTTTTAAAATTAAATCATACATATATAAAAGCATAGATATACACCTAAATGAATAAATATATATAGAGAGAGAAATAATGCATACATAAAAATATATGTAACTTATTACATACATAAAAATAATGTAATTTATTTAGCTAATAAAGTATGTATTTTTCTTTTCTTTGTTTCAACTTTTTTAATATCGTTTTTTTCCCTACAGTAGTTATGTAATAATGCATTTGTAGAAGTGTGGATAATATGCTTTAAAACTAGCTCAGAAGCATGATCATTGTTACAAGGTTCATCATATAAAAAAAATTCATTTGAATTTATCAAACTAATCGATATTTCTGAGGCAATTTGACGTTGATTATTTTGTTTGAGGAACATATTTTCATAATCTTTAGAAGGAAGTTTCTGAACTATTATATAGTTATAGAGTACCGCTGTAACGACATCTGGGGAAGGGCACAATAAACTTCCTCTGTCTAAGTTACGTATTAAATCATAGTTAGAATTTAGTTCAAAAGTTTTATTAAGAACAAGTGATTTGGAACAAGAGTCGCATTTTAATTTTTTAAGTGCTGCTCTAGCACAAACACCAGCTAAATATGTTAAGACAGGTAGATATGGCTGAGCATCACGAAAATCTTTTTCAGCTAGTGTAGTATTAAAATTATGCGATACTGATGGCTCTAAAGGAGGATTTTCATTACACGAATCTTCTAAATTAATGTCTTTTAAGTTAAGCTGGCCATAAGCATTTGAAACCAAAGTTAGAGGTAAAAAATTTTGCATTCTTAGTTTAGCTTCTACTTCATAAAGCTGTCGAATTGATATTGTGACGTTTGATTCAATAATGGTAGCGTGTTTGAAATATAATAATTTAGTTTAATTGTCACAGCTATTATTTACATTAATATACAAGTTTTCACTATGAGAAGATGTTAGAGTCCAAAATAATTTTGTGAGGGAGGGATCTTGTTGATGTCCGTTCCATGCGAAGTTTCCGCTCTTGTCTCCCTCTCTGCGGTTTACCGACGTCCGCGCGTCCCCTTTCACCCCCACATCCGGTGGAGGCGAAATGCTTCCCTCGGGTCAAAGGTTGCAGGGGCTAATTAAGACACGTCCGTTGCAGTATATTAGCGACTGCAGGTGGTTTTGCACGTGTGGTCATCATTCTTCTAAAACTGACCCGGCCGTGGGAAGCAAGTCCCAGATGTCTCAAGGGGGGACGCACATACGTCACAGCTTTTCCTCCCCTCTTTCAGACTTTTCGTAAAGAAAAGTTCAGGGTCGATGATGATAACCGAGGTGACTGACCTTTGGAGTTGTCGGACACACAGGGAAAATATTCCTTTGAATAAGTGCTGTCATATTTCTGAGTTGTAATTAAATCTAATAAACTTACAATTAAATTCGAAATGCTTACCGCGAGTGAGTGTTCTTGCAAGGGAACTTACACAAATGCTAATCACGAAAGAATAATCATTACCAATATAAGAAGTATTCATATTATTAAAATTTTAAACACTCATACACAGTACTTATTAAAATCATAATAAAAAACATGTTGCTATAATATGCTTAAGGTACCATCTTACACATAAAACATTCTTCCCAATATTCTCATTAACTGGTAATACTAATGAATAATAAGCAGATCCATAATAAACCCAAGGTAGAACACATATTAAGCAATTCAATATTATTACATTCCATGTGTGGATCCTTTTAACATACATATCCATTCAAAATTAATTTCAGTATTAGTAAGAAACATTATTTACCGACAATTACTAATCATTAGCAAATACACATGATTGACACCTTTTATTAACTATTTACAATTAACAATATTCCACAACTAATAATCACGACAAACAAACATGACTATCAATTCCTAATCATCGATCGCTGATCTGCTGAGACTATCTGCATTTTTATGACTTTTACCCGATCGATGTACAATTCTAAAATTATATGGTTGCAATGCCAAAGCCCATCGCATTAATCTAGGCTTAGAACTAACGTTTTTATTTAACCATACTAAAGGGTTGTGGTCGGTCATAACTAAAAATGAATTTCCATCTAAATAATAATGTAACCTTTTAATTGCGAACACAATACTAGCACATTCCTTCTGGGTCGTATAATAACGTTTCTCAACATCTGAAAATTTTTTACTCAGATAAAGGATTGGGTGCTCCTCTCCTTGGTCAGTTAATTGAGTTAACACCACCCCCATGCCATAATCAGAGGCGTCGGTTTGAACGATAAACTCCCGTTCAAAATTTGGCGAGTACAAGACGGGCTTATCAGTTAGCTTCTTTTTTAAATCTCGGAATGCATTTTCACAGTCGGTTGTCCAATTAACCTCCCCGCGTCTTGCCTTCCCCTTCAACGTGTCTGTCAACGGTGCGGCTATTACCGAGAACTGATTTATATATCTACTGTAGTACCCCGCTAAACCAAGAAACGCTCGTATATGTGTTTTTGTACGAGGGGTAGGGAACTCAAGAACAGACTGAACTTTGACCTCGGAAGGAGTGCGGAACCCCTGACCCACCACATGACCTAAGAATGTGACATTCTGTTGTGCAAACTTACATTTCGAGGGTTTTATTGTTAATTGGGATCTCCTGATTCTTTGCAGGACTATTTCCACATGTTTAAGATGTGACTCCCACGTATCCGAAAAGATAGCGATATCATCTAGATAAGGGACAACCGTTTAGTAATCCTGCCATGAGTTTATTAAAAAAATATGGGGCATTCTTTAATCCGAAACTCATTCTTAGGGGTCTATAAGTACCAAAACTAGTACAAAAAGCTGCGTATCGTTGTGCAGTTTTACTCAGAGGAATTTGCCAATATCCTTTAGATAAATCTAAAATGGTAATAAATTTAGCGGAGGAGACCTGTTCTACGCGTTCTTCGATGTTGGGTAGAGGAAAGTACTCCGTTCTAATAATTCCGTTTAATTTCCGATAATCGACACAAGGTCGAGGATCCTTGCCAGGTACCTCAACTAAAATCATAGGGGACATAAAATCCGATTCTCCTACCTCAATGATTCCTAATTTTAACATTCGATTAATTTCGTTTTTTAAAATTTCATTTTGTCGGTGCGACATTCGGTACGGCTTCGTTCTAATTGGCTTATCATTAACCAACTGGATCTCGTGTACAACCAGATTAGTTAAACCGGGATCGTTTGAGAAACATTTAGAATGTTTATTTAGTAATTCGCGCAGCTGATTGATTTGTGTGTCTTGGAGACATTTGTCTAACTCGCTAGCCTGGATGACATCCTCGAAATCATAAATGATGGAATTGTTTTCTAAGTATGGGATTTCTAAATCCTGGTCTGCGAGAGATTGGTGTGCTTCATCGGTAATTATTAAATTAACATGTTCCGGCCTTTTATAATACGGTTTTAGCATATTTATATGATAGATTTGAGAGGTTTCTCGTCTGCCGGGAATTTCTACCAAATAGTTCGTTTCGGAAATTTTATTTAAAACCGTCCCAGGACCTATCTACTGTACTGCTAATTTATTCGCTCGAGATGTAGCCAAAACAAGTACTAAATCTCCATCCTTAAATTCGCGTTTTACTGTATTTTTATCATACCAAGTTTTCCTCTTAATTTGCATCTCTTCCATTTTATCTATAGCTATCTCCTGACACCTTTTTAATCTATTAATTAACTTAAACACATATTCAGTGATGAGATCATTTTCTTCTTCCGGTTCCATCCAATGTTCCATTACTAATGTTTCTGGAGTCCGCAAATTTTTCCCATACACCAACTCTGACCAACTCTCCCTGTACTCTCGTGAGTTACAGTTCGCAACGCTAAAAGAATAGACGGAAGATGTTTGTCCCATTCGGAGCCTGCCTCTAAACATAAGACTCGCAAGAGTCGTTTCAATGTTCGATGAAATCGCTCAATAGGGTTACTCGGAGGATGATACACAGAACTATGCCGGACAAGTATTCCGAATCTTTCAAAAACTCGGTAGTCAGAGCACTAGTAAAGGAAGTACCCTGGTCACATTGTATTTCCCGTGGAAAACCCATACGACTAAAGATATTTAACAGAGCATCTGTAACACTAACTGAACTGATATCAGCCACCGGGATAGCTTCATAGAATTTTGATGACATGCATATGGCCGTGATAAGATATCGATTCCCATTAGATGTGATTGGGAGAGGCCCACATGCATCAATATTTAGCTTAGTAAAAACCTCCTGAATAACCGGGACCAATTTTAGTGGAGCTTTCTTTTTCTCATTTGGCTTCCCAGCCCTCTGACACTGATCGCAAGTTTTTACGTACGCTTCTATATCCTTATAACAATTCGGCCAATAAAAATATCGGTTTAACTTGTTTTTAGTTTTCGTAACCCCCAGATGTGCAGAGGTTCCTTCCTGACACAACGATTTAATTTGCTCAAGGAACCTTTCTGGCACTACTATTAATTTAGCCACATTACCTAACTTATCCTCGCGTTTTTTGACGAGTAACCCGTTTTCTAGAGAATAAGCCTTATTTATTGCCTGCACCTGACTGACTGCCTGTTCGTACAATGATTTAATATCCTCGCTATTTTTTTGAGCTTCAATTAACTCATCTCGAGTAACCTTTAGCAGTTCTAACTCCGGAACATATTCCTGCAGTTCAGGGATTAAAATTTGATCCTCTGCCTCCGGAGAAACAATTATAGCCTCATCTTCCCCTTTCCTATCGCTACAGCTATTTAACTCTATTTCTTTTCTAGCCGCTATGGTTTAAGACCTTGTCTGAACAGCATTGACTACCTCAACTGAAAAAAAATCATAGCCTAAATTTTCTTTTATTACTTCGGCCGTTTTGTTTCCGAGCAAATACCGACCGTGTTGATTTAAATGATTACCACAAACTGCTGCTTTAGTTTGCACCGTTCCGAAGTTTCCGGAAATTTCTACGACCGCCAAGGGTAAGCAAACCAATTCTGAGCTTAACGGTTGTTTTACCCAGACCTTTTCACCGGAGAAGGAAGAAGAATTAATGTATTTAGCACACACCAAATCTATTGTTGCCCCCGTATCCCTAAGTATATCTATTTCTTGACCATTCACAGAGCCCTTTATTACATATAAACCAAGAAAATCGGAGTTCCCATTTCCTTCAATATTATTGATAGACTCCGTTGCTTTATTCCTATTTAATTTCGGGCATGCCGCCTTTATATGTCCGGGCAGGTTGCAATGGAAACATTTTTGTATCACGCGTTTTTCGAAAACTCTCCCCCTATCGCCCTCAGGAAGAGAAACCACTGGTTTAGGGGAAATTTCCCCGAACCTAGTCTTCTTCTCCTTAAACCCGGAAGTTGTCAAATTTCTCTCGTTCCTGCTGAATTTATCCGCGGTTTCTGAATTTATTTTCCTGACATCCTCGTAGTTGTCAAAAAGTTCGGCTATTTGAGTAGATGATATTACATCTGGTGAATTCAGTGGTAGAATGAAGACGACCTTTTTTTTGTCTTTTATAAGGTTTTATTGCTGGACGACACGGACACGACACGAACAATAAACATATATGATTAAAACTTAGGTTGTATTATTAGGGCAACCACCCTTCAATTACAGATTACAACTGTACCAAATGGTAGCTCACCTGCCACTGAGCTCCTACACATAACCAAAACAAAAGTTTCGCGTTACACAGCAGCGCCCTCTATATGACGCTTTTCAACACTCCCCACCTGTGAACTTTTTTCACACAAAACATAATACAATAACAAATTAAACAATAAAAAGTTCTAACACTAACTAAGCAATGTTACATTACAATTAAAATCAAGATATTTAGATACACACATACACAACAAATTACACATTCAATTACTTAATACAAAATACTAATCATTCTACAAAATATAAAAGCAAAGTATGTAAACCTTCATTAAAAATTCACATTAACAAAGTGAAGAAAATTAATATATGATAAAATCGTAAATATATAGATTACAGAAAATAACTCAATTAGTTACAAAATTCATATTAAACTAATAATTATACTTCAAGATTATACAGCAATTGAACTGGTCTTCTTATGGCATTATTTTTAGTTTTAACAAGACAAGAGCGAATCTTACCATCTCTTCCAGTATAAGTTTCAATAATCTTACCCATTGACCACAGATTCCTAGGGAAGCGGTCATCATGTATGAGTACAACATCATCAACCTTAAATTGACAAGTTACTTTAGAAGGAGGACATATATTCATAGATCTTAGAGATAGCAAATAGTGTTTCCTCCAACGATTCCAAAACTGATTTAATAAATTTTGCTGATGTCTATATCTCTTAAGTAAAGAAAGTCTAGACCCAGTAAGGTCTTCTCTGGATACTCTTGTTACTGGAAGAGAAAGTAAACGTTTACCTATTAAGAAATGTGCAGGAGTTAGTGGTGAGGGCTCAGAAGGGTCATCATAGATATAAGTTATTGGCCTTGAATTTATCATGGCTTCGATTTCTATGAATACAGTTTCTAGCTCGTTCAAAGAAAGACTAGAACGGCCAATTATTTTTCGTAAACAAGTTTTAATTGTTCTGAAATGCCTCTCCCAGAACCCTCCCCACCATGCTCCTTTTTCTACAATATATTTCCATGTTATACCAGGAATTGAAAACAAATCTTGTACAGATGGATGTAGCATACATCTCCAAAAAATTTTCAATTCTAACTCAGCACCCTTGAAAGTTTTAGCGTTGTCTGAGTAAATTGTTGAACAGAGTCCACGTCGGGAAATGAATCTGCGGAAAGCAAGCAAAAATTGTTCTGTGCTCATTGAAGGAAGAAGTTCGAGATGCAAGGCTCGAGTGGTTGCACATGTGAACAACAGCAGGTAGTGTTTTTTATCACTGTCTTTTATGAAAAAGGGACCTGCAAAGTCCAATCCTGAAATTGAAAATGGAGGTGATTCCAAAACTCAATCTGGTGGCAAAGGGGCGATTTCTTGGTTACCAGGACGTACTGTGTATTTTTTGCACAAGAAACACCTACTTAAAATAGATTTGACACATTGGCGTCCTTTTAAAATCCAAAACTTCTCTCTGACTTGGGCTAAAGTAGCCTCAACACCAGCATGAAGTAAATGGTTATGGGCATGTAGAATTACTAATTCACTGTACCTATCCTTGTTAGGTAACAACCATGGGTGTTTTTCTCCGAAATCTAGATCAGAGAAATGAAGTCTTCCCTTTAGACGCAGAAGACCATGCATATCTAGCTCTGGGTTAAGCGAATAAATTTTAGATGCCTTGTCTAGAGACTTTCCCTGAGAAAGATCTAGAGTCTCTTTTGGAAAGTGTTTTCGTTGAATAGCTTTCACCCAATAGCGCTCGGCACTTGAGATTTCAGTTGAACTTAACGGGCCTTTTAATTTGATGGATTTTCTTTGAGTATTGTTGATAAATCTCATGACATACGCCGTGATTCGATGAACTCTCAATAAACTACTGAATCGGGTCAAATCCAACAAAGTCGAAGTTTCAATGTCTCGAATAGTAGCGGTAAGAGAATGAATGTCCTTAGATCTTTTTTCATTCACAACACTCTCCTCGTTGACATGTCTTTGCTGATTCTCCGGCCAAAAGGTATCAGGCTTAGAGAGCCAACGAGGTCCCTGTAACCAAAGGGAACTCTTCACAAGGTTTGATTGCACGTTCTCCCCGAGATAACAAGTCCGCTGGATTTTCCTTTCCACTACAGTGAGACCACTGTTTAGGATCAGTGAGAGATTGAATCTCCGAAACCCTATTGCATACAAAGGGCTTCCAGTTCCTAGCACATCCCCTTATCCAATGGAGAACTATTTGACTATCAGTCCAAATAAATAGTCGTTGACTCAGATCGGGAAATAAACTAGCCAAGTAATTAGCTAATTTGGCAGCTACTAAGCCAGCCATCAGTTCTAAACGGGGCAAAGTCATTGTTTTCAATGGAGCTACACGACCCTTTGAAATGATAAAACTAGTGCGAATATGTCGTTTATCATCTAGGTATCGAAAATACGCAACCGCACCATACGCTTTAGGACAAGCGTCAGCAAATATGTGAAGGCTGACATCATATTTCTCATGACTAACAAAATACTTCCTTGAAATAGAAAAGTTCTGCAGTAATTTTAATTTGGATCGCCAACGCACCCATTCCTTCCTCATCTCCTCTGGTAGGGTTTCATCCCAATCAAGTCCTGCAATCCATATTTTTTGTAACAGGATTTCCATCATCATCGTAAAGGGCTGAGACAATCCCATTGGATCGTAAACTCTCGCTACAGTCTGAAGAATAGTTCTCTTAGTAGCCTTTTGAGGAATACGATCGAATGAATTCTCTAAGAATTCACAATTTAATTTTATCTCGTCCATTTCTGGGGTCCAAACCATGCCCAAAAATTTTGACTCTTTAGTCAATCCCACATTGAAACCCTTTTCAATCCATAAAGAATTAAGTTCCGAGGAATTGGATCTTAATTTTCGTAGATCCATCCCAGCATTTAAGAAATTTTTAATTGCGTCTGTTGACAATCTATATGCATCCTTTATTGTGTCTGCGCCATAATACAAATCGTCTACATATAAAGATGAATCAAGCATTTTATAACCTTCCGGATTTGTATTTACAAATTTTTTTATATGATATTTTATCGTCATTGCTAAAATTGCTGGACTACAGCAGAGTCCGAATGGAAGACGTTTAAATCTTAAAATTTTATGTTCATCTTCACTTTTACCATACCAAAGAAATTTTAAATAATCCCTATCCTTTTCTGCGATACTTATCATTAAAAATGCTTTGGCAATATCTCCGTTAAAAGCAATTTCATATTTTCGAAATTTTAAAATTACGTCCAATACAAGAGGGGACAAAGTAGGCCCAATATCTAGAAAATCATTAAGGGATTTTACGTTTTTAGATCGGTGAAGAGCTCGCGTCATAAACAACTCTACAACTCGTAGTTTCATTTCGTTTAAGTATTTCTCTATGTGGCATAAAATACGACGAATCATATCCTTCATCTGAATATTCCTCAACTATACCCTCTTTAATTTGCTCTTCTATTACTCTTTTATACTGCTCAAAAATATCGGGATTTCTATTTAATCTATTCTTAAGATTTTCAAATCGCCTTAATGCAACTGCGAAATTATTTTCTAACTGGCCCATTTCAGCTTTCCATAGCAAGCCAACGGAATATCTATTATTTTCAAATTGTATTTGCCTTTCGAAACCCTGAATTATCTCCCTTTCCTCCTTAGAAACAGTTTGGTTGTCAGTAATTCCCATCAAATCTAAACTCCACAAGGATCTTAAAGAGTCCTTCACGCAAGAAGAAAAATTTATAATTGCACTGTTTTGAGTTTCGAATTCTTCCTCCCGTGTGTAGGGGGGATCTTGTAACCCTGCCGGTACCCAACCAAAACGAGTTGAAATCGCATAAATTTCTTTCCCTATTCTGACCTTTTCACCTCTTACTATTTGCCAATAGGGATCCAACCCAATGAGAATTCCCACTGTGGTCTCGGACAACCCCGCAATGTGTAACCCTAACTTGTTCATAGCCTTTAGTGACAACCGCGAAGGGGCAGTGACCTCTGCCGCCGTTATAACTTCAGTAACGAGGCAGCTAACTTTTATTTTATTTGTTTGCTTCATATCCGAAATAAACAACTCGACAACGGAGTATGTGTTGGGTGTGGCATGAGTCATTCCGAAGGAAAAAACAGAAAGTATTTCTTCTCCTACAATTTTTAAGTTTAATTTGTTCACTAAACTAACATGTATAAAACTTCGCGTAGCACGACAATCTAGAATTAAATTAGTTAACTCAATTTTATCCTCATAAAAAGCTAGTATGGAACATGTTTGTAATAAAGGATCTTTTTTACATAAACATTTATTTTGAATAATAGAAAGAGAATGCTCATCCGGAGAGTTAATTGGTTCTTTTACGAGATTACTTTGCGGGTTTTCAATATTTTGATTGACAATTTGATTTGAAGCTGTTCGCTTGTTGTTTTGGTTTAATCTATTAGTACATATTGATTCATGATGCGATTTAAGTCCGCATTTTAGAAAATTACTTTTATTTTTACAATTTTTACTAATATGATACTTCCGGAAACAAATATAACAACGATTTTCGTTACGTAATTTATATAATTTTTCTTTTACACTCTTATAACAAGAAAATGAGCAATGGCATTGATTACAAAAGATGCACACACGATTGTCAACAGTATTGAAACTCGCAGTAGTGGGTACATTTCTAGACATTTTTCTATTTTCATATTTTGCCTGTTCGAAACGTGGAGACCATGTATTTGTTTTCTCTTGTGTCAAAGAACTAGCCGCTTCACGACATTCTATTTCGGTTTTAATGAAATTCAATAAATCTGTCACGCTTATGTCTTCTTTTGAATTTTTCCTTCTATTAAATTCCAGAACAAATTCTTCTGGAATAGATTTTAATAAAATTGGTATTAATAATTGACCAAATGATCCTTTCGTAACTCCCTGAGAATCCAGGTTTCGAACAGCAATTTCTATTTCATCGTATAAATTTCTTAAAGCTTTAACATTATTTGAATTCTTTACCGATTCTAGTTTTAACAATTTATTCATGAATTGACTAATTATAATGTCTTTTTTTCCAAATCTTTCTTTTAAAGCTTTTATGCTCTCATCATAATTCCTTTCATTTAATTCTAGTGAAGCTACGACATTATGTGCTTGACCTATAAGTAATGTATTTAAATACGCAAATTTTTCTACTTTACTTAAGCTTTCATTTTTATCTATCGTACTTTCATAACTATTCCAAAATTCTGTAAATTTTGTTGGGTCACCTGAATATTTTTCTAATACTAGTTTGGGAAGTTTTACTGAACTGTGAGCACTTTGCAGGTTAATCCTGCTATCATCAGGAATTTTATTGAAAGATTCTGTTCTTTCTCCTTTTCCTAACACTCGTGCTATTCTTTTCACAGCTCGAGAACATTTTTCCTGATATTCCTCTGAGTTCGTTACATCCGTTTCTAAAGACTCTAATTCTATTAATGAATGAATTGAGTCATCAATTTCTTTTAAATTACTTTTCTTTTCTAATAATAATTCCTTCAAATCACATAATTCATCCCTGTCATCATTCGTTTCTAAATTATCTTCAGCTTTCTTAATTAGCTTAGTAGTTAATGTTCTCAGCGCAGTTCGCTTACGTTTTAATCTATCTAATTGTTCATCCATTATTTCGTGTCAATATAAATGTACGCCGCCCATCCGGTATAGTGGTCAGTGAAGCTGACTGCGGTGCCGCAGGGACTGGGTTCGAATCCCGGAGAAGGCATGGATGTTTGTGTTGTAATCCTTTCTCTTCTGTCTGTGTTGTTTACCCCCGTGTTATACGTTCGGTGGTGCACGGGGTTTATAAATGTTAAAAAAATATATATATAAATGTACCCAAGACTGCAATTATTACTATCAAATCTTCAAATTTAAAATCAAACATTTTAAACTCTTACCTCAACCCTGGGCACAGTTTAGATGTCGTAGAACCTTGACGGACGATGCGCCACTATTACATCTGGTGAATTCAGTGGTAGAATGAAGACGACCTTTTTTTTTTTTTTTTTTTGTCTTTTATAAGGTTTTATTGCTGGACGACACGGACACGACACGAACAATAAACATATATGATTAAAACTTAGGTTGTATTATTAGGGCAACCACCCTTCAATTACAGATTACAACTGCACCAAATGGTAGCTCACCTGCCACTGAGCTCCTACACATAACCAAAACAAAAGTTTCGCGTTACACAGCAGCGCCCTCTATACGACGCTTTTCAACAGATGATTTGAGATTCGCCCAATCATCTAAGAAATGTTCTCTCATACTAGCATACGCGCGTTTTTTTAGTTGGTCGACAACCATTAAATCTTTAAGGTCCTCAAACGACTTGATCTCTAGGCCGATTAGCCACTCCTCTAAATAATTAGTCATTTCAAAGGTGAAGTCTTTCCAGGTACTATCCGATTTCTTTTGGTGTTGAACAACTCTCTGGCGAAAGACTTCCGGACTTAACTTAAATCGTTCAAGTAATAGTTTTTTAATATAGTCATAATTTTCTGCTTGTTCCTCCGGTTCGCGAGCAATGAACTGCACGATATCCAAAGGTAACAAACCTAATAAATGCCCTACCCAGTCTGTTTTTTCAATTAAAGCCCTTTTAGCCTGACGTTCAAAAATCACCAAATACAAACTAATATCTGACTGATTTGGATTAAAATCTGGGATTAATTTTCTTAAATTTACATTCGAGGTTACAGAACGGGGATTTATACAGCCGGTTGAATCATCGTTTACACTATGTGTCCGGATTCTATTTTAAATCTTTCTAGATCAAATTTTATATATAATTGTAATTCTTTCTCTTTCAACGCGTGCTCCGCTAATCTTAAGGTCTCTGCTCTTTCTGATTCTTCAAATCTAATTTTTTTCTGCCCTTTCTGATTCTGAAAATCTAATTTTTTCTGCCCTTTCCCATTCCTCTTCAATTTTCCTATTTGCAATAATAGTCTCAAACAGATTTTTTACGAATTCCTCTTCGTAACCCTCACTGTTAGTGATTGCGGTTTTGAGGTTAGGGACAGTCATGTTTGGTGTGACATCTACCAGTAATTCGTCTGCGAGTAGCAATATATCTTGCTTTTTCCCTTTTCCGAGAAAAGCCATTTTTGAACAATATCAGCACAATATATTTGTTAAAATTCACACAATATTTACTACTCTCTAGTATCACAATAACACTGGTCCCATGCAAACACAGAAACAAACAAAGAAAAATTTTAACACTGTAATATAATCAAAATTATCAAGAAACTTAAAAACACAATAAATCTTAAGCTAAAAGTTGCACACAATACTCGTATTTACAATTCTCTAGAACCACAATAACATTGTTCCCATGCCAGAAAAAACACTAAGTATCTCAAAATTTGTAGTAGAAATTTTAGAAAGCAACTAATACAACTCAAGAAATATAACAGTACTCACCCCTTTTGAAGTACTATCTGCTGGAACTTGGGAATACCGAAGATCCGGTTGACATTTCTTGCTTTAAAGATGATTTCAATTTCCACAACACACACAAAAGGATTTTCTTTATTGATGGGATAGCTTATCCACTATCAAATCTCGGCCTTCTGAGTTGCTTTTCTTTTCTCTAAGGGATAGTTTTATCCTTATTTCCAAGCTCATGCGTCTTGAGTTTTTTTCTACGTGCAGTTTGCAGAGCTCCCGTAATAAACCAGAATCACCAAATCACCACCTCTCATGGGTCCGGTAATCTCTATTTTTTTTTTAATCCTCAGCGCTGACACCACTTTCGTTAATGCTGTGACGTTTGATTCAATAATGGTAGCGTGTTTGAAATATAATAATTTAGTTTAATTGTCACAGCTATTATTTACATTAATATACAAGTTTCACTATGAGATGATTTTAAAGTCCAAAATAATTTTGTGAGGGAGGGATCTTGTTGGTGTCCGTTCCATGCGAAGTTTTCCGCTGTTCTCCCTCTCTGCGGTTTACCGACGTCCGCGCGTCCCCTTTCACCCCCACATCCGGTGGAGGCGAAATGCTTCCCTCGGGTCAAAGGTTGCAGGGGCTAAGTAAGACACGTCCGTTGCAGTATATTAGCGACTGCAGGTAGTTTTGCACGTGTGGTCATCATTCTTCTAAAACCTGGCGGCCGTGGGAAGCAAGTCCCAGATGTCTCAAGGGGGGGGGACGCACATACGTCACAATATTAAATATTGAGAACCTGAAAGTGTCCTATATTTCCCAAAACGACTTTCTAACGCATCTGTTTGAATTTTTCCAGGAAGAAAATACTGAAATTTTAATTCTTTAATGCAATATTTTGACATTTCAAGTAAATCGTATGTGGTATGAGCAAACCGCATCAAGCAAATGTTGTCCCTTTAAAGGTGTTTTAACATTAACAATTTTCCACCATGTACAAATTAAAGAAATAAAAATTGATGTTGTTTCATAACTAATTAGTTTATGTTGCTCTCCTAATGGTTGAAGCCCCTGATTAACAAAGTTATTAAATATCTTAAGCACAAGTTTCACATTTTGTTTTTCAAGATTTGTAGGACATAAAGCCTTCAAAGTTAAACCATAAGCAAACTTTACTAAATTATTACTTTCTATGTCGTATAGTCGTTTAAGTGTAGAGAAATTTGCTTCTAATAACACTGCGAGAAACGATGTTCAAAACTGAGAGAAAACAGCTCACTTTTGAATACTTCACATTCTCAAAATAGCTCCGATGCACGCTTACTCAAATCTGAGAATCGCATATTCTCATATTGAGACACAAGTACATTCTCATTTTTG
Organism: Trichonephila clavata; assembly: GCA_019973975.1. Lineage (NCBI taxonomy): Eukaryota > Metazoa > Arthropoda > Arachnida > Araneae > Nephilidae > Trichonephila > Trichonephila clavata. The sequence goes on from BMAO01020462.1 coordinate 138,892, forward strand.
AACCTGTTACGGGATCAAATTTTTGAGAATGAAAGATCGATATGAGTATATAATGCACTCATATTTGAATTTGTTAATGTATCAAATATGAGTTAAAACAATAAAATGAGTATGTATAGCATTTATTTTCGGTACTGTTGTATCTAATATGAATTTTTAACAGAAAAATATTTATTAACCCAAATCTTAAGGGATTTAAAAATGTGATACCTGAGTTGTAAATTTTCACTTTCTACATCTTACGTATTATTTTATTTTCATTTCATGAAATTTTTACACTTAACTTCGAAATCAAGAATCATTTTACATTTATTGTGTGTAACAAAAAGGTACTCGCATATTATCGCGAAAGTGCCTAAGTTAAAGATAACTCGCCAAATTGGCAGTAACGATTTCGCATGTGTCCTACGCGCTGAATTAGCAACCATGTACTTCGTTTTATATAATGTCGCCAATACGGTGGCGACAATACGCAAGTATCAACAAAAATATTACTTTTCGAGAAAAAAAAATGCAACTATTATTTGATCACAAACTGCATGTCTTCGAACTTATACCGCAAATATAAATCTTTGAAAACTGCAAAAATAAATTCGATGTTATCGTTTAACAAATGTGTATGCATTTTGAACTAGTTCCAGAAGCAATTTGATTCATTATTTATATTTATGTTTCTCTAGAAGCATTATATTGTTTCCTTAAAATCATATACAAGCAGAAAATTAACTTTTATTTAAAAAAATTCAGCCCTTCAATAATAAGTTATTAGAAATATCTAGGAAACATTATGATAAATAACAGATTTTTCTAATTAAAAATTTCAAAACAATGCCAGAAAGAAATAGCTTTTTTACATATTATGTAACCTGAAGAAAAAAACCTTTTGACTAAAGTAACACTCATTAGGCCCAGGTGTGTAAGTACTCTTTATATCAATTGTTTTGTTCAAATAGAAACATCTATCCACATGGAAATAAAGAAAATGCATTGCTATATTAAAAATTAAGCTCGTTTTTTGTTAAAGCAACTGATTTTACACTTTCCTATCACCAAAGAAAACAAATATAATAGTTTTTAAGTTAATGTTTTTTTTAATTAAAATACTTAAAAATTTTAGTCCTTAGAAGAATGTAAAAACAACTCTAACAGTACATTTTTGCATTAACAAAACATTTAGTTTTTAACCTAATGGAAAGAGCTTTTAGAGAAGTTTTCAGCACCCATTCAGAAGAAAAAATAACATCATAAAGACCAATAGAATCATAATTTAGCAATTTTACTTGCTGTACAGAATTTTATTTTCAATACCTTTTTTCAATTATTCACTGTTAACAAGAAAAATAAAACAAACCAAAATCATATTGCTGAAATATTTATTCTGGAAATTGTACACATACATATATACATAAAAAATAAACAAGAATATAAGTGAAATTTTTTTTTTATAAACACTATCTAATCCATATTATAGTCAACTCCATCCTTATTTGTGCAGAACAGATTATGTTTTAGTGTAATATACATTGTAAATATAGGAAAGTGTGTAAAAGTACATAACTAAACAACTTTTTAATTTTTTTATCAAATCATGTCTTTGAGTTACAAAATGTGAGTGAAAATGCCTTTCAAACAGTGTTGTTTCAAATAAATTACATGTTAGGATATGCGAGTCATCTAAATTATTTACTGCAGAATTTATAGATAGCTGGTTCTGAAAGGAATTTTGAAAGTTCTCATTAGAGTAAAATTTTTACAAAGGTTGTTCATAATTATATAGTTTTCGAAATGACTATCTACAAAATTTAGCATAACACATGTAGTGATATGCTATGCCTGTATGAGTATTTAGAACATAATGACAAAGCTACAATGTGAAACCAATGGTCTTTGGCAGAAAGTGCAAAATGTATGAAATTCATAGATTAATTTTATCCATAAAATATGTATAAAAAAAAATTCAGAGCTATATCAAAATTTAAAACAAATTATGAGTGGAAACATTAAAAATCAAGATTTGTACTAACAAGCAGAAATGAAATTAGTGCAAATTAAAAATAAAGCATTCATAATTTAGAAACAAGATAAAAGATTTAAAAAATACAATTTTTATAAATATTGCACGTCTACCTGAATTTCACATTTATAAAAACAACAGTTAAAAAAATACCACACATTGGAACAATATATACAGGAACTAATTTGCTATCAGTACACTACACATTAAACATCTTTTAGAAGTGGTTTTGAAATCGCTGCAAAAATTTTGGCATCCAATAGTATTCAATCAATGATGATGGTCTCCCACTAAGAACTCAACATGACAATAATTTAAAAGATTGGCTTATTCCTGGCAAAAAAGGAATTACATTAAGAAGCAAAAACATAAGTACTTTTTTTTATAGAAAACCAATTAGCAAAATATGAATGCCAGGATTTAAAGAAATAGAACAAAAGGTATTTAGAAATGCCAAGAAAAAAGCAGAAAAAAATAAAATTGAAACTGGAAAAATAATAACTGCATATAAAAGAGTGGGGTGCTCAATATCAATTGTTATAATTTCTTACTAGTTCTATTCCAAAATGCAGAGTTAGTGTAAAAATGTAGTACAGAGGACCCCACACCTTTACCACGATGACATTAATTTTCTAGTTAATCATTTTATTCTTATATTAAGATTTATTTCTTACTTTTTAGTTTGATAAAAAAGCATGTTTCTTAAAACTATAATTTAAATTAATTGTGCTTCAAATACGTCAGACTGAACAAATTACGTATTATCACAACAAATGCCAAATCTAATAATAACACACCAAGTTGGCAACCCTTATTGGTAATTGCGTCTTATTGCAACCTATTAGCGATATTATATGAAATGAAGCACCTGGCAGCCAATTCAGTGTGTACCACACATAGGAAATCGGGGTGGCCAACTCAGCGAGTTATTTAGAGTCAGCAATTGTCGCAAAAATACACAAGTACCCTCCGAGTTCCTGTGTGTTGAACGTGCTGAATTGGCAAACAGGTGCTTTGTTTCATATAATGTCACCAATTGGTTGTGATAATACGTAAGTATATATATATATATATATATATATATATATATACCAAGATTTATATGTTTTTTCACTTGTGTACAACATACCTGCATACAGGAGTTTTTGTACCCAAGCTGTATTAATTTTTGGTACTTTCATAATATTGCAACCATATTGGTGAAATTATATGTAATACAACACATGGTAGTCAATCTGGTGCATACGACACATGCAAAATCAGGGTCACCAACTTGGCACGTTATCTTGAACATTGGCATTGTTGTGGTAATATGTATCGTAAAATCTCGTGTATGGTGCACACTTTTAACACAAAAAATAAGATTGCATTTTATGCGTGCACATTATATACCAGGTATAAAAATAAGAGCTTTAAAAAATGTGAGCACAGGAAAAAAAATTACATTTTTACATAGATCAAAATAATGGTTATTTAAAAGAAATGGCATTCCTTATGAACTTAAAGGGTTGCACTTCTAGATGTATACTATTTTTTACTAAAGCTTAGAATAAATGACTTTCAAACTTTAAGAGCATGACTCGCATACATCTCAGGTTTCTTCATGAAAATGGGGGTGCACATTTTCAGCAAATAAACATCAAAATTAAAAATTGCTACTTGAAAGTATAAGTGCATGTAATACGATGGTATACATGATATGCCAGATTTTATGGTAAAAACATAATTTTTCTCTAATTTCATTAAGATATGTGACTACCCAAAATTCGCAGTTTTGGTGAAAATTTTCAAAAATTACTTTTGTGTTTTTATTTTAAAGACTATACATTTAAGATTCCAAAAACACTCTATTTTTGTTTCTATGATATCTAGAAGCAAAGTTATAGCATTATTAGTAAACTGGAATTGGAGTTAACAAAACCAGATGCTGATCCCTACACAAAATATTTTTAAGATATTGAATTTAAATTTTCAGAACATGTTTTATTTAGTTCTATCTGTGTTATGAATCAAACTCTAATCTCTGTGTATATACAGTGAACCCAAAAAGTGTTCGTACACTTGCAATTTCCTATAAAATTTATTGTTTCCGACTAATAAAAATTAATATTTTGGAATTGTAATTTTTTTATATCTGTAGCTTGTTCTTGGTGGAATGACATAATTATTTTTTTAAAAATTGTATAACTATTATTTTTAAAAATTCATAATCAAAAAGCTCCTGAAAAATTACGCCACTAAAGTCTTAGAACACTTAACAAAAATCTCAACATAGCTTTAAATATTGTATTTCTTTCTTAATTTAGAACTTAGTAGGATATCTTTTAGTGTCCACAACAACTTTTGGACATCTTGATATAGATTTATTGAGTTTTTGTAATTTCTGCATTGATTTTCCTCCATGCTTCTGTGATTATTGTTTTTACTTCCCATTATGTGTTTATATGTCATGTTTTCTTTTTATTTTAAATCTAGTTCTCGCCAAATATGCTCTGCTGGGCTAAATAAATTGATTGAGGACGTGTTTTCAAACTTTTGGGTACAGTTATAGAGACACCAGCAGTGTACATTGAGAGCAGTTCGCTTGGCGTCATTATCCTGTTAAAAAATGAAGTCGTCTGAAATATCCAAATTTTGAGAGGATAATTTAAAATTTCTCTTTAAAATATTTAAATAGAGCACGATTCTCAATACCATCAAAAAATACCAAATTACCTAATTCCTGAAGCCTATTTACACCCCCCTACCCCGCAAGAACACCTCTGTGTTGAATCATGGAGGTGGAGGAGCTCTTGTTCCACATAAATTCACTGGATTAAATGCCTCATTTTTTCCTTTAAAACTATTATATGCCCATCAGAACCAAAAATGTTGAATTTTCTGTCATCCCAATCACTTTCCTATCAATTTTGAATTTTCTGAAACTTAAGTCACAAGAATCTAGTTGGATGAATGAACCATGGAAGTGGAAGTGTTCTTGCGTGGGGGCGTAAATCAGCCACAGAATTAGGTAATTTTTGATGGTATTGAGAATCATGAGCTCTAGTCAAATATTTTAAAGAGAAATTTTAAATTGTCTGTCCAAAATTTGATATTGAACACGACTTCATATTTTAACAGGATAATGAAGCCAAGCGTACTGCTCTCAATGTACACCGCTGGTGTTTTTATAACTGCCCCAAAATTTTGTGAAAACACCTCCTCAATCAATTTATTTAGCCCAGCAGAGCATATTTGGGGAGAACTAGATTTAAAATAAAAAGAAAACATGACATATAAACACATAATGGGAAGTAAAAATAATAATCACAGAAGCATGGAGGTAAATCGATGCAGAAATTACAAAAAACTGATTAAATCTATACCAAGATGTTTAAAAGTTGTTGTGGACACTAAAAGATATCCTACTAAGTTCTAAATTAAGAAAGAAATACAATATTTAAAGCTATGTTGATATTTTTGTTAAGTGTACAAATACTTTTGTGGCGTAATTTTTCAGTAGCTTTTTGATTATTAATTTTTAAAATTAATAGTTATACTATTTTTAAAAAAATAATTATGTCATTCCATTAAGAACAAGTTGCAGATATCATAAAAAAATTACAATTTCTATACATTAATTTTTATTAGCCGAAATCATTAAATTTTATAGGAAACTGCAAGTGTACGAACACTTTTGGGGTTCACTGTATTTATGTACTTCATTGCATTTAAATGTAAAAAATATCATTAATTTTTTTAAAAAATCGAGTTTTTGCATAAAATTTGGCATATTTAAAAAATTTTTAAAAGTAATACATATCTTTTAATTCCTAATATATAAAGATGTTCCATTATTTATGTACTGTATAAATATTATTTGAATACATTCATTAGAATTTTGTGTAAAAGATCCTAATTGCAATTTTTCATGAAAATTTTACTAAACTCGACAATTTTTATAATCTATAAAACTCTCCAGAAAACAGCAAAAGGGTTGAAAATTAGTTAAACTGGAAGCTAAAGAGTTTGAGCTATAAATATGGTGAGTTTAAGAAATGTACAACTAGTAGAACATTTTTCATATTGTATTTAAATCTTTAAAAGCATTGTCTGAGAAACTATGTTTTTTGGCTTCACGGTAAAGTTCACAAATGGATTTCTTTTTAAGACATTGAATTAACATTTTAAGAAAACTTTTATTTTATTTTATTTGTATTATAGACTATAATCTCTGTGTATGTATTTATGCATTTATTGCACATACAATTTGTGAGAAAAAACATGCTTTTTTTTTTAAAAAAAATTGACCAATTTCAAAAAAATAATGTAAATCTTATCGCTTTAGGCACAGATAATGATGTTATTTGTGTGCAGTTTTAATATTATTTGAATATATTAATTAGAATTTTCAATACAAGGTTTACTGTAACTGCAATTTTTAACTAAAAATTCCCAATCTATCCAAAATAATTTAAAATTTTGTGGAATTGTATTTTAATTCCTGACTCAAGTGTAGTATAGGGGAGAGGGCCCTTTCGATTTTTATATAGATATTATTGGTGAGATAACGAATTCATTCTGGCTTCGGGAAACCTATCGCTAAGTGAAGTAGCTTGGCGATCGATTTTGGTCACCAAAAAAATTTGACATCGCCAAGTATCTATACTACACTTGAACCTTAATTCCTAGTTCTATGCACACCCTTTTTAAAGAAAAAAGTGTTCTTTTAGTTGAAAATTTATGTTTCAATAAAATGCTCCAATCGTAGCCACATACCTCTTAAATTTGTTTTTTTAAGTAATCCGCCAAAAAAAGGCAGATAATCACATTTTTATGCTAAATTCCTATAAAAGCCTTACAAAATCAAAACAATCTAGTACTCATGTGTTCGTCCGCGGGTAGCGTGGTAGAAACGAAAAATAGTTCGGAAGATTTATGAGAACTAAATTTGTTGTTGAACCCCAATCTTTAAAATATGTAGCCAGTATATTAAAAAAACTTTTTTAATCCTGAATATCTTTTTAATTTGTTTGATAGTGTTAATTAACCATTTTTTGAAATTTTGAGTACATGTAATGTCTCATATTTGTAAAGGCATGCGTTCAAATCTGATATAAACAAACTCATTTGAAACTGAGTAATTCCATGTAGTCATTTTTGAGTATTTCTTTTTTCTCCGTGAAAGGAAACTTATTATGATCTTCGAAATCTGGAAAATAAAAACATTGGCCCGCACTTTTTTGATTAATCCAATTGTTACGAATACATTTAAAAATGTGTACTGAATCAATAACAAAAAATAAAGGATTGGAAGGATCAGAAGGATGTGGATATACAATGCTCAATTTGGGAGGAACAGAAAAGTTGGACATTGCTTTTCGATTTATAGAATTATTGTCAGAAACTACACCTATAACTTTGAATCCTATACCATCAAGTTCTACGATAGTTTTTTTAACAACAGCAAACAATTTTTCTCCATCGATTTTTTTCACCGGCATTACATGAACTACTTCTTTAAGAGGAGAAAGAAGACTTTGAATCATGAACACATAAGCTGAAGTAGCAGCTTGTTCACTGTTATATGCCATCCCAAGAATATTACCCCCTTTAAAATCTAAATATGGTTTTAAATAGATTTCGTCAAGCATCTGTATGACAGTTGTCACAAACTCCCATCTTCTTAAAGCGGCAGCAGCGCCACCTTTGTAAAAGGAACGAATTGACTCAGAATTAAAATGGACGCGTAGAACAAACATACTGAAACTACGCGGTAAAAACTAAAGTTGATAAAGATGTTTATAAGTGTTATTTGTTAGTCTAATTAGTGTCGTGTAATGTCCCGAGTATTTTTGTTATGTGTGCTGTAAAAATTAAAAACATATAAAATTCACAAAAGGACTTTTTATTCATGGACTTTGATTTGCATCACTGTGTGGCAGCCCTCCATTGACAAGGTAAGCCATTTTACCTTGATTGTTTTCTTCATTTTAAATAACAAAAAATGAAATCTGGCGCCCGAACAGGGACTGCCACTTAAAAAAGTACTTTGTGAACATTTTATTTATATGTGCAAAAGAATAACTTTTATATGATATTTTGCATGCTTGAAAACAAAAGACTCTCGCACATAATAATCTTTTGAGAAATTGATATATTTGATATCTATACAATTATTGATATAAATTTCACGATTTAAAATAACTTTGTATAGACTGAAGTGAACAAAAATGGCATTACAATCTCCAAGTCAAACTGATTCAGATGAACTAAATAAATTGAAACGTAAGCGCGGTTGTTTACGAGGAGCAGTAACGAAACAAATAACAAAAATCGAAAGTGGCATCTTAAAGCCAGACATAACAGTCGAGGATTTAGAAGAATCTATCGAACTTTTAACTGAAAGGGGCGAAGAATTAAAAATTAATTGACTCCCAAATTGAAAGTCTGATTCAAGTTGATCAAATAGAAGTTGAATTTGAAAGTATAGAAGAATATAAAGAAAAAATAACCAGAACGCGATTCAAAACACGAAAAATAATTCAAAAAATTAGTAAAGGATCCAACGCTAATAATTCTTGGCAAGATAGCAATATATCTCTAAACAGCTCGAGCCAAAACGAAACACAAACAAAGGAAAAGGAACGCATCAAATTACCAAAATTAACTATCCCTAAATTCTATGGCGAAATTAGTGAATGGTTAAATTTTTGGAATGCATTTAAATCTGCCATTCACGAGAATGATAATGTGTGCAAAATTGATAAATTTAATTATTTAAGATCATTTTTGGGAGGTTCTGCATTTAGCTTAATCGACGGATTAGAATTAACAGCCGAACATTATGATCACTCAATTGATATTTTGAAAGAAAGATTCGGTAATAAAAAAGTTTTAATTAATGTACACATCGATAAACTACTCCAAACCAGCCCATTAAAAAACTCAAATGATGTCAAAAGTTTTCGTAGCCTCTTTAATCATATACAAAAAAATATCAAGTTTAGAAAGTTTATCTGTAAAAAAAGATAGCTATTCCAGTATTTTGGTTCCCATTTTAACAAAATTATTGCCACTTGACCTTCTTTTGGAATATAATAAATTACCGAGTAATACTTCTGATTGCGAAATCGATATATTAACAGATTTTTTGTCTTCACAACTCACTGCAAGAGAACAAACCTTTTTAAATATAAATAATTCTATTCCGGAAATGAAACCTCGAACAAAAATGAATCATACTGAATATCGGCGCCAACCTACGGCATCAATGTTAATTAATGAGTCTGTTCCGTCTAGGAAAATTGAAAACGATCAAATTTGTTTATTTTGTAAATCCAATAGACATTCTGCAGTCTCTTATATAAATAATCATTTAAGTTTGGAAGAGAAGGTAGAAATTTGTAAGCGAGCTGGTTCTTGTTTTAGGTGCTTGAATCATAAAAATAAAAAACGCCATCTTTCTTCGTCTTGTAGGGCAAATGTTAAGTGCGATTTATGTTCTGGGAGACACGTGACTGTAATGTGCATGGGAAAAGGAAAAGCGCGGGAGGATTTTTCAAAAACAGAAAATAATGACAGCGCGTTGAGTAATGCTTCTATTAGAAAGCGAGTGATGTTACAAACGATTATTGTTAAGATCTCAGGAGCTAAACAAAAACATATGATTAGATTAATTATAGATTCTGGCTCATCAGGTAGTTACATTTCAGAATTCGCGGCGCGTAAATTACAATTAAAGGATATAGGACATGAAACTGTTGTGCATGGGTTGTTTGGGGGGATTGCAGAAAAAAGAGAAACATAAAAAATATGTTATTAATCTGAGTAATGTAGATAATAGTTTCGATTGCGCGCTTAATGTAATGGAATAAAAAACTATTTGCGCACCGATTCCAAAACTAGAAAATATGAAACTTATAGAAGAAATTAAAAGTTATGGAATCGACCTTAGTGATTTAACGGTAAATGAAAACTTCTGTTTATATGAAAGTAACGTTAATGAAATCCACGGATTGATAGGTGCGGACTATGCAGGGAAACTGTTTACAGGGGAAATTAAGAATCTGCCGAGTGGACTCGTTGCGATGAATACTTATTTCGGATGGACTGTAATGGGGAGAACGGGGGAAGGTTGCAGCGCTAGTGAAGTTCTTTTATCGCTTCATGTTAGGGATTTGAAAATTTGTGACCTATGGTCACTTGATTTGCTGGGAATTAAGGAACCGAGTATTTCCCAATCGAAATCGGAAATTGAGGAAGCGGTGAAGGATCATTTTGTGCTTTCGTTAAGAAGAGATGACGAGGGTAGATATCAGGTGTCACTCCCATGGTTAGAGGTTCATCCTGAATTATCGGATAATAGAAACATTGCCGAAAGACGATTAAAGTCTTGCGTAAGGTCTTTACAAAAAAGAAATTGTCTACAGGAGTATGAAAATATATTTAAGGAATGGGTCTCTGAGAAAATTATAGAACCTGTTGAACCAGAGGAACTTGCTAGGGAAAAGGGCCATTTCTTACCACATCGACTCGTCTTTAAAGAAAACTCCACCACTCGAATTCGCCCAGTATTTGAGACGTCAGCCAAAGAAAGAAATTCAGGGTCGCTGAACGATTGTATTGAAAAGGGGCCTAATTATTTGGAATTGATCCCTAAGCTTCTTAACAGATTTCGGCAGGGAAAATATGGAGTGATTTCGGATATACGACGAGCTTTTCTCCAAATAAAAGTTGCTCCCTCTGATAAAAAATTTCTCCGGTTCCTATGGTGGGAGGAGGGTGATCCAAGAAAACTTATTGTTTATTCACATTGTCGTGTTGTTTTCGGAGTGAACGCGAGCCCTTTTTTACTTGCTGCCACAATCAGTTACCATTTAGGAAATGCGGACGAATCCCAAAGGGGAATAGCTGCTAAGTTAAGGGAATCTATGTATGTAGATAACTGCGTTGCGAGTGTAAATACTATCGGCGAGTTAAACTCCTTCATTGCGGTATCTAAAGAATTAATGGCTTCTGCTCAGTTTGACCTAAGGGGATGGAAACATAATCGACCAGGTAGTAATGAGGAAAATTCAATATTGAACCTGTCTGATGATGAATTTAAGGAAATTGTCTCAGTTTTGGGACTTAAATGGAATTTATATAGTGATACCCTATCTTGTGAGATAAAAGAGCAAAACCAATACGTGCTTAGCAAACGAAACGTATTGTCTATGTTGAGTCAAAATTTTTGACCCCATTGGGTTCACGTGTCCATTACCCTTGTTCCTAAGTTAATCTTGCAGGATTGTTGGAGGAAGAAAATTAATTGGGACACAGAGCTTCCAGATATTTTAGGGAAAAAATTTCTAAAGTGGGCTAATGAGCTAAGTTACCTAAAAGATATAGAAATCCCGAGAAAACTACCTGAACTAAATAAGAGTGCTACTCTACATGTCTTCGTAGATGCTAGCAAGTCTGCTTATGCAGCTTCAATTTTTATAAGAAATAGTCATGAGGGTATCGTTAACTGTCAATTACTGCAGGCTAGGTCAAAGGTAGCGCCCATAAAATCGATTACAATTCCCAGATTAGAAATCCTTGCGTGTACCATAGGAGCCAGACTGTTGCGCCCTCTAGCGCCCGCTATGTGAAGCGAGCTTGAAAAGAGAGGGGGACGGGAGTTGTTGAGAAGAAACTGAACGGTAGCAAGACACTGAACAGAAGTATAACGAAGCGAGGAACAGAAAGCGTTATGTAGCGGTTTTGTAGAAAAAGTAGATTAGTTTTAAAATTACATTGTAAAATAAACGTTAGTTGCTTATCACAAAAGAAGCCTCTTGATGTCAACTTCAGGAAAGCCTCTCATTTTAATAATAATGATCACATGGATCAACTAAGAATACCACAATATGGCGTCCCCGCTTGGGCGGCTTGATTGAAACGGCAACAAAGAAGCGAAGAGGTAGGCAAAGATTTATTATTTTCCATTTTGAAGATATTAATGCATGGAAATTTGATTTTGTTTTGAATATTTGAATGATCAATTTTTGCATTGAATGTACTGAATATAAAGTTTAGAAGATTTAAATAATTAAGATAGTAGAAATGGAAATAATAAAAAGAAGCAAAACCGCTCAAAGAGCTTCGTTTACAAAAGCATATAATAAGTTAGAAAACGCATTAACGGACGATAGCGTCGAATATGACGAAATTGAAATGTGCTTAGAATTGTTTAAGCAAAAGGCAGACTCTTTAGAAACAATTCACAACGGTTATTTAGATGGCTTAGAAAACGCACAAGATTTCGAAAATGAATTTATTGCGGTTGAGAATACCGAGAAAAATCACTGAGAATTCAGCTACGAGCTAAGCGTGCGCTAGAGAATTTGAAAAAGATTACGAAGGAGAACGAGACTGCTTTTACCAATAACGGCTCGCAGTCACAAAATGATAAATTTACTAAACATTATGTGAACGACTCCCCGAAATAGAGCTTTATAAATTCGGTGGAGACTTGAAAGATTGGTTGACATTTTGGAACCAGTTCAAAAAAATCCATGAAAATACGAATCTGACAAACGCGGATAAATTTCATTATTTAATCCAATCAATGAAATTAAAATCTGAATCAAGAGAAATTGTAGAATCTTTTCCTTAACTGATGAAAACTATTCTTCAGCTTACAGAGTTTAAAAGAAAGATATGGTAGAAAAGACTTGTTAATAGATTTTTATGTTAGAGAGCTATTACAGCTCGTTTTGAACAACGCAAATAGGAATAAAAGCGATCCTTTGAGTTGTTTATACAATAAACTGTCTACTCAATTGAGAGCATTGAGCTCCTTAGGAGTAACATCTGAAATGTGCGGGGTAATATTATATCCTCTTGTTGAAAGTTCATTACCTATAAATGTGTTACGTTCATTTGAACGGCAAAGAAAAAGTCTGGAAAACGAACTAAAATTATCAAGTCTTGATGCAATAATTCATTTTTTGAAAAACGAGGTCGAAACTGAAGAGAAAATCCGGTTAAGCAGAACAGACATATTTCACTTTTCCTCGGAGCGGAAAAACGCCGCGCCTGCAAATTCTCGAGATCGAAAACCCTCAGCAACCGAATTGTTTATTAGCCATAAATCAAATGATAATTTATGTATGTTTTGTTTTAAAAATCATGAAACTCGATCGTGTAAAAAAGCATATTTTATTCCTTTAGATGAAAAAGCCTACTCAGCGTAACTGAATACGGGAAAGCTGTTACAACATCATATGGAAATTATGTAGGTTAAGTTCGATATAATAGTTTTAAAAGGAATTGATAAAACACTCAAGTGAAAGAAATAAAAACAAAATATTCATGAAAATAATTTATTATTCATTTTAATGCCAAATTATAACTGACCTTCTAAATTCTCTCATTATTGGAAGTGTTCTCTTACGAAACCGAAAATCTATTTAAGTATATAAATAATTTCAAGAATTTTTTTAATCGTTTCCTTAACTAGCTCCACATTAAATTGATGAAGAACTCTGGAAGAGAGAGAATATTTAATATCGTTGAATCATGTATGATTGCTAAATGTCAAGATAGTAACTGGAAATTTTTTTTATTTTTAAATGATTTAAAGTGCATCATTATCTGATAAAATCCCAGAAATCGTTTAGTATTATAAAAATTTCTCTTGCACAGTATTCAAATTTAAAAATGTAATTTAAGTACACCCAATTCTTTTTAGCGCGTTTTTCACGTAGTGGAACAAAAGCGCTATTATGACGCAAATTTCTTCGTTCCATATTTTGTCCTACCTTTTTCTCAGTCAATAAGCAACCAATTGACCTCGGGTTTCGGCATTTGGTCGCATTTGTGCCCTAGATCAGCCGAAATCATATTTAAATTTTCCCATAGTTTTCCCGAATTTTCCTACAAATTTTCCTGAATTTCGCTAGTTTATAACAAAATTTTCTCAAATTTTACCTAGTAAATTTATTGTTTGCAAAAAGTTTTTAAAAAAAAAATCTACCTGCATATTTCTTTTCAGCTCAATAGTAGGAGTGGTACAGTACACTAATTTCTGTTAGTAAAAAGTTCATTAGTTGCATTATTGTAAAATACAACATGTGAAAAACGCGCTAAAATTACTTGGCCATGCCAATGATTGATATCTTGTTTTACACGCTTTTTATATAACATGGTGCACGAATTTGACGATTTTTTTTTACTTTTTTTTTATTTAACGCATCTGCTGCTCATGGAATTTTTATCCAGTTAATAATAAACGTGCAAGCTTATTATCAAGTAGCGATGAATATATACATATATATAGTTGTTAACTAATAGTTTTATTACTAATTTCAATTAAAATTTTTATGTATTTTATGTACTGAAAGAATTAATTTTCACTGTACACTAATTAAAAATTTTTGGTAATAGTTTGTTTTATAAATATGTTAGACGGATTTTATTATCACTTTTTTGCACGGTATTTTGGGAAAATATTTAAAGTTTTTAATCTTGAACGATTTCTTAAAAAAGTGAAATACATTTCTAAATTTATCATCGGTCATACATTTTTAACACTTTTTTTTTTGCAAGATTTTCTAGGAACGTATCTACCACGTAAAAATGAGTTGGGTGGTAAATTTTAAAATATCCACGATGTTAGTTCAAAAAGATAGTTTGCTATATTTTGTAAATATAAGAAATTAATCCCAAAATTTTTTGTAATATTTTAATGTAGAACTTTTGTAATTTATCACAAAAATTTCTGTCATAAGAATTCATCTCTATTTAATATTCTCAAAATCGTCAGATTTTTTAATTAACTTTGCAATACTTCTGAATTCGTCATTGTTCTTGCTGGGAAAAAAAATTTTCTCCTTCCGTGCAAAAGGGCTGAGGATTGGTAATTACCACAGCAGACTTGGTACATTCCATGCGAACTGATATAACTTTTTAGTGTGGCATCATACAGGTGCATACCAACTGTCATAATGCAATTTTGACCCTTAGTTTCCTCCCCCAGAGGAAGGCACTTGATCTCTGAAGATGCGAAATTGTACTAGGAATTTAATTTCGCAGAGAGCTCTCACGCCCAACAGGCACTCTAGTAATCTTTAAAATGCCGCAAAATCATACGACACTGTCGATTTTCTGCGTCATGAAAATCTCTGACTTTTACGTGGTCGAACCCGCAAATTTGGGCTTACAAGGCCAGTGCCTAACCAACTACAGCTGGCTATTTTTAGCAATGTTATCAACATATAATTTTTAAAATATTTCAATCATTTACTAAATAACTATTTGATAGCGACTTCAAAATTTTCCATTTAATTAATTGCCTTATTTTAAAGCTTTTTGAATTATTAGAACAAAAATTCTTGTGCAAAGTTAAAAAAATTGGATTTTTCATCAACATACACTTGTTTCTGCAAGTCTGCGTACAGGCAATCATCTTACGTATTTATGCGATAATCACTATTAAGATCTCGCTTCAGAAAATCAACATACCTGTCAAGGATTCTTCAAAATTTCCTTATTAAAACAACAGTAACAAAATTTCATTTAACATTTAAAAAAAATAAGGATGACCACCAAATAATCACCAACCTTCCGCGCCAAACGCCTGCGTACACTTGCAAAATAGAGCTTTTAAGGACCTTTAATTGTAAAATAATTGCACTAAATCCTGTTTTTAAGTAATTATAAGCTTATTTTACGATTTATTTAGGATTTGAGATTTGAAAACCTTTTTGGTTTCATGGTAGGCAACAGAATAGATATCGATATACACGTGTGCAAAAATTAAGGACGAGACGGTTTTTTCAATATAACTTTGTACAAAAGCATTCCAAATCAACACATTTAATAACGTAAGAGCCCCAATACGTAAGGACATGAGTAATGTAAGCAACACTTACTAAAAGAGAAATCAGAGGGATAAAAAGAAGCTTTATTGAAAAAGTAGCTTGGAGCGCAATGCGACTGAAGGCCGAAACATCCCTGTGATGGGTGTCCAGCAAGAAATATCCGGTCTTTAGTAGGGGATATGATCTCCCCTGACTACTAGGCAGGTTTTACAGCGTCTGCCCATGCTGAGAATGAGGGTGTCAATGAGTTGTTGAGGCATTGCTGCCCATTCGTCTTGCAGCGCCAATCGAAGCTCCGGAATCGTTACTGGTGGTACGAGCTGCCAAGCGTCTGCCTAGAAAATCCCATACATGCTCGATGGGATTGAGATCCGGAGATCGTGCCGGCCAATCCATACGTTCAATATCCTCACTCTCTAAGAGCTGTTCGGCAGCTACTGTGCGATGACATGGTGCATTGTCGTCCATGAAAAGGAACTGCGGACCCATAGCGCCTCTAAAAAGACGCACATATGGAAGAAGAATCTCGTTACAATAACGGGTCCCGTTGACTGAACCTGCGTCGAAGATATGAAGGTCTGTACGACTACCAAGCATGATGCCTCCCCAAACGAGAACACCGCCACCTCCATACCTGTCCCTTTCAATGATGTTCGAGGGATGATTGCGGCTTCCCCGCTCTCTCCAGATGAGTATGCGATGAGAATCGCTACTCAGACTGAATCTGCTCTCATCTGTAAAGAGTACTCGTCCCCATTCATTGTCTCTCCAATTCCGGTATTCCCGGCACCACAGAGAACGCCTTCTCCGATGGGCAGGCGTTAGAGGTACACACCGTACAGGGCGTCGTGCAAACAGACCACCACCGTGCAGTCTTCTGGCCACGGTAAAACGCAATATCGGTCGTCCAGTCGCCTGTGTCGTGTGTCTAGCGATTTCTCCCGCTGTCTGCCGCCTGTTTCTTCTGGCCTGTAAGGCAATATACCGGTCATCTGCGGGTGTGGTTCCTCTTGGAAGACCACTACTGAACCCCCGGATAGCTGTTCCTGTAGTTTGAAATTGTCTCCAAAGTCGTGAAACGATGCTGTGAGCAATTCCGAACTCTGCAGCCACACTTGTCACACTGCGACCTTCCTCCAACTTCCAAATGATTCGACCTCGGGTAAAAGCATCCAGATGTCGTCTAACAGATTGATTATTCGCCATTTATTGCTGAGGCAGCAACTCGGTGTGATTTTAACTGCTATACGGTGTGCAATCTCTTACACCGACAACATGCTTTACTACTCAGACACTCCCCCATTACGTCTACCTGCATATCTGCGCATGTGCTACCGTACATCACCTCACAATCTCCTGATTGGTCTTTCTGTCCACTCTGCCTCTTCGTTCAGCTGATATGCTAATTTTTCGACTTCGTCCTTAATTTTTGCACACCAGTGTATTATTGAAACAAAAATCACCAGAAATATTCAGAAAAGGGGGAAATGTTTAAAGAAATTGCTGAAACTGTTAATAGGAGACATTCATTGATCCAAAAGTGTTCATAAACCACAAATCAACTAAAATTTTAACGTCCATGCCAAGATCCGGCCGCCCGTCTGCAGGTCACCTCGAGAATCTTGCTTTGTAATTCGCTCTATAAAAATAAATCCGACTATAAGCTTCACAAATATCTAAAAGTGTAGCTGAGATCTTGGGAAAAAATGTGACTTAAACCTCAATTTGAAGGGAACTGGATTGATGACTATCATGGCCGAGTTGTACTCAAGAAACCATTCATCTCTCGAATGAAAAGAGCTAAAAACCTTTGCCAAAAAACATCTAAATAGGACACATAATTATTCGAAAAATATAATATATTCATTAGAAAGTATTTTTTTGTAATTTAACATCAAAAAGAACAAAAATATGCCGGCAAAAATTCCTGGACAGATTTTAAGAAAGGGAATCCTTTTTCGACTATCAAACATGGCGAAAGAGACATAATGTTTGGGGTGCATTGGAAGCCTTTCGGCTAGTAATCTGGAATTTGTTGAATCAACATTATACAAAAATGATTACTTGAACTTATTGAAGTAAAATATCATGACATATGCCGAGAAACCTGCGGTGAGTGATGATTTTATTTTTAGTAGGACAAAAGAACCAAGCAAATGGCTAACATTGTGAAGAACTGGCATGTCCCTTACCAATTCTGTAAGCCATCCTAGTCCCCAGACCTAAGCACAATACAGCATTTGTGGGAATTACTCGAGTAAATAATCAAGGAGAACGCAATAACATCCAAAGAAATGCTTAAATCTGTTACAGTAGAAAAAGGAACAAAATAACCACAGAAGAAACAAGTAAGTTTGTTGAATCCCCGCCAAATATGTTGAGAAAGGTTATAAAAGGAACATAATATCTTAAAAAGTACTAACTTTTAGTTACAATCTATTATCATTAAGGTTTTTACTAGTGTACGCAGACTTTTGACCCACACGATTTGTGTCGTTCTCAAGTTATATAAATATTTGTATTATTTTATGTAATAATTATGTGATTGTTGCTTATACTATTTGAATTTACGATGTTAGAGGAATCAATAAAAAAATAGTATTGATTCAGAAAGACTCCATTTAATAAGCGATCTTTGTACAAATAAAAAATATGATCGACTGTACGCAGACTTTCGGAGGCAAGTGTAAATACTTTAATCGAAATTACATATTTTTGATTTGTTAATAATAATATTTTTTCAACTACGCGCCATCCTCCCATTATACATTATAAAAATATATATAAAGACTGAAATAAAGACTTCGCAATATTAAAGAACGCTTTGCCGAGAATTTTAATGAATTCCTAAATCGTTTTTAAGTACATGTTCTATAGCTTCTTTCCTTCCGTGAAGCATTTTTTGGAGAAAAAGATAAGGAGTGTTAAGAATCACCTAACGAATTCTCTTTGTAACCGCCAGAGGGCGTCTGAACACCAGGCAGCCAATGTAGTTTCTGGGTTTGAACCCACTAGTGATAACTATACAAATTGTGTTAAAAGTTTAAAAGAGCGATTTGGGGCAAAAGGGATGTAATAATTAGTTCTTTCATGAATAAAATTTTGAATTTAGAAAGTGTAAAATATTCCTCAAATGTCCGTGGTTTGAGAAAATTATATGATGATGTTTCTGTAAGAAATCTTGATTCCATGAATGTTACTTCGGGTTGTTGTGGTCATTTATTAATACCAATACTTTTAAAACTTATCCCTAATGATCTCGTTTTAGAATTTCACTGAGAGAAAAAAGATGGCTGTGAAATTGATGTTTCTGATCTCATACAATTTTTAAGAAAGGAAATAGAGTGTCGTGAAACTTCTAATTACGAATGAAAAATGTAACCCAATGCCATGTTATCAAAAATTTGAGAGTAAAATATTTGTTAGAAATACACCCTCTGCCTCAGCTCTAAATGTTATGCAATGTACATGTATTTTTTGTAATGAATCACATGACTCGCAAAATTGTAGAATGTCTCCACACAAAAAAATCAAAATTCTGAAAAACTCTAATCGTTGCTTTAAATGTTTTAAGTAAAAAATGCCGTACGAATAAATTTCCATGTTTCAAATGCAAAAGCCAAATTCACCATAGCTCAATTTGCTTAGGAAATAACGATCCCAATTATCCAAAGAATAATGAAACTAACAACACTGAAATAAGTACAAACCAAATTGATTGTAACAAAAAAAGATGATACATGTATTTCTTCAGTTATTAGTAATTCTCTTTTAGAGCAAAAAAACAACTATTTTAAAAATGTTTATCTGCAAACATGTGCAGCTGAGATTAAATCAGCATTTAATTCTCAAAATGTAATAATACTTCTTGATTGCGGTAGTTCAAAAACTTTTGTAAGCGAAAATATTGCTACTTTAAAATTAAAACCAATTCGCCATGATGCTCTTAACTATTTATTCCTTCGGTATGGAAAAGGCGGCGGTGGAATTCCAATTAAGAAAGAAATCCACTTGTTTTTGTAAGAGGGGTTGACAAACATGTTGCACAATTTATGTCCAAACGGAAATTGCAGCTGGCTGACTCTTGTAGGGATGACGAAACATCAAGCATTGATGTTTTGTTAGGGTCTGACCTGTTTTGGTATTCTTCCCGAAAAAGTCTCCATCGAAAAGGGGCTTTTTGCCATAAACAGTGTTTTTGGATGGGTGGTTGCAGGTGCTAATTTATTGCGTCACGGGGAGCAAAACTGTTCTCAGACTATAGCGGTGATGAAAAATGTAGCTGTAATGAACGACTTGAACTGTTTGGGGAACTAGATTCTATTGGTATAAAACAATGAAAGTGATAATCTCTCGCTTTCGGATAAAAAATTTCTTGATAATTTTGAAAATAATTTGACCTATAGGGGTAATAGATACGAAATTAAATTACCTTGGAAGTCAAATCCTGAAGAATTAGATTGCAATTTTGAAACCGCTAAAAGCTAACTTAAAAATTAAATTATATATAAATAAAAATAACGATATTTGTAAGGAATATAAAAGAATAATTGATGAATAATTGAAAAAATGGTATTGTAGAAGAATGCAGTGATAATTCTTTATTTTCGGGTTATTTTATGCCCCATCAGGCTGTAATTAGACCTGAAAAGGAAACCTCTCGCGTTAGAAATGTATTTGATGCTTCCTCGAAAGGAAAAAATTCAAAATCTCTAAATGATTTATTATTTAGTGGACCTAATCTAATGCCAGATTTATTGCATATACTTAAATTTCGAAAATATGAAATCGCGTTTTGAGGTGATATTGAGAAGGCGTTTTTAAATATTAGTATTGCGCAGGAAGATCGTAAATATTTAAAATTTCTTTGGTTTGATTTAAAAGGTAGCGAGGATTTTAAAGTAATGAATATGCAACGTTTGCCTTTTGGAGTTACTAGCAGTCCATTTATTTTAGCAGCGACTATTAAAAATCATCTTAAAATATATATAAATGTAAATCCTGAATGTGTTAACGTGTTAAACTCATCCCTTT
>BMAO01020463.1:0-30951 GCA_019973975.1 Trichonephila clavata
TGAAAATGTTCATATTGGTTGACAATATAATGCCAAGTACCAAAATTTCTTTTAAAAATTTTATAAAAATATTTGTTAAGGATTAAATGTTATAAATGAAGAAAGAATTAGGATTACTGAAAATTCCAATATTTCAATTCAGCAGCATCATAGTTAGAAACAGAGTTCTCTGATAAAAAATTTCATAATGCCCTTACAATATTACATATATACAAAGCCCAATAACCATATTGCTGGAGCAGTTGACTGTTGCTAAATCAAACCTTGGATAATATGAACCTCTTTATAATTGGAGGTGTATGCTTAGCCCCTAAAAAACAGCTGATATTTTAAATTAAAACAATACATTTTGGTAAACACAATAATTCAAAGCATAATCGGTGGCTGGTCAGACTGCAATTCAAAGTTATCTTAAAATACTTGGGACAATTCAAACACTTACTATCCTGTAACAAACATGTTGGAGCTTGCATGTTTTGTACTGAATTGTTTCTGTGTGTCTCCACAGAGTAACACTTGATCACACAATAGGAACTCCTGTCAAATTTTAAGTATAAATGTTTAACATTATTAAAAGTAAAAAGGAACAAAAGCAGAGAGAAATGGTAAGAGGAAGGGGGATGTAGCCAAAGCATTCAATATTCCATTGAGCTCACTCACCACTATTCTGAACAGTAAGTAGAAAATTCACAGAGAATCTTTGAGTGGAGTGAGAAAATGTTGAAAACAGAACATTCCTGGGTGTGGCCTTTTACTGAAGGAGAAGGCTAAACCCCTTGTAAAAGAATTAAGAGTCAGATTATTGGCTGGCAAAGGATGGCTTACAAATTAAAAAAAAAGGAATGGGATAGTCTTTAAATTATTGAACAAAAAAGCTTGAGTGTCAACAGTGGTGTGCTTGTTCTAAATGTGGCATAAATCCATTTCCAGATTTAATAAAAAATTTGATCCAGTTAACATTTTCAAACTGGACTCCTCATCAAGCATACGACAGAAAAAAAAATTACATTCGAAGAGGGAAAATACCATGGTGGGTAACATAACAAAGAAAGGTCTACTGTTTTACTGGCTGTAAAAATGAATACCTCAAAAAAGTTTACTCCTCTTGTCACATGGAAAGCTGCATAAGTTCATTCCTTACCACATACCCTTGAAAGAAGTAGTCATATATAACTACCAAACTTTTTAAAGAGTGTTAACAGATATAAACAACCAGAAATGACACATTCTCTTGTTTTTTGACAAATGCATTGGACACAATAAAGAACCACCTTCACAAAAAATGTAAAACTTTAAATTTTTTTCCAAATTCAACCTCAAAATTTAAGCCACTCGAGCAGGGCATTATAAATAATTTTAAAATTTTTTACCAGTGTGAAGTTGTTCAAAGATTTGAATAGCCTCGAAAATCAACAGAGTATAACAATTTCTATTCTAATAGCCTTGGTTATGATTGACAAGACATGGACAGAGAGAGTTGTTATTTCTATTACAATTCAAAACTATTTTAAGAAGTTGGGCTACCCAACACATCTGGTTGAAGGGCACAAAAGACTCATGGAATGTAATGCTGCACCATCCCTTTGGGTAGCTCTCACAGAATAAGATTTGACATTTGAGGACTATATGCACCTTGACACTGACACTGCAATATGGGGAACCTAATCTGATGTTGAATCTGAGGTTTTGGATCACAATAATGAAGATTAATTAAAGGAATTGGCATCCATAACGCAGAGAGAAGCAAAAGTGTCACTGAACAAATAATGCAACTTCTCCCTTTAAAATCATGTTGATGAAGAGGTTTATCAAGCTTTCTATGTACTAGGAAAGTCTACTGACAAAGTTAGACTAACTGCTATATAAAAGAAACAAAAAAAAAAGATAAATTTTCCTGATCATAAAAAACTAATTGTATACAGCACATATGAATAAGTAATTGTTTTTAATACATAAATGTACTATTTTAATGAAGGACTGTATATATACATTTTATCACTAAACTGTTATTTTATACTGTATATCAGTACTTTTTAAAACTCTATTATTTATAATTTTATAGATATGCACAATTATTGTTTTATTACACAGTTTCAAATTAAATTGTTAGAAAAGGGAGAATCCTAGCAGGGCACACTTCTTGGCGCCAAAAAATTTGGCGATAAAATTTACAATATGGTAACTCTGCAAAATTCAGGGAATAGTAACCCTATTCAGACCGGATTTTTTGGACAACGGTCATTTTTATTCTGATGGTCAACTTGAAGACGTGTAACATTTTTCTAGAAAGCTGAAATTGAAGGAACGAGTGGATTTTTTCTTTTTTTTTTTAAATGAAACAACTACTGATAGAATATTTGTTAGAGAGAAAGGAAGTTGCGTTGATAAATTCAATTTGGACGATGTTTTTTCTCACTATTGCATCTTAGAAGCAACGGTTTTTCTGTTCTCTTCTTGAAGCCATTATGGATACCACGTTTTCTCTTTTGAAGCTCGACGAATGGATATTTTTTCTTTTGAATGAAAGATGTAAGGAAGAAATGCTTGCTTTGAGAATGAGTGAACGATTGAAAATATTTTGGTTGGTATGGATGTCCAAATATGAAAATAATTTGTTTCTGAGAGAAATGGAGATCGTTAGTTCATCAGTCTCAGGCATTCATATTGGATTTCTTTTCCCACTGTAGCTTTTTAGAAGTTTTTTTCTGTTTAAAGCTGTTTTAGAAACCACGTTTTCTTCGCAAAAACACGACGGATGGATTTTTTTCTGAATAAAAGGTAAGAAAGTAATGATTGTTTTTTGTGTGAATGAAGGATTGATAGAATTTTGTAATGGATGCTCGAAATTAGCACTTAATTTCTTATTTTTGATTTTCTGTTTCCCATGTTTTCCGTTTTAGAAACCACGTTTTTTCGATGTTTTCCGTCTCTTGACGCCATTTTGAAAACCACGTTTTTCCCTCTTGTTCACGTCTCTGACGCCATTTTGAAGAACGTGGTTTTCTACTTGGCGCCATTTGGCAAAAAACTTTTGTCGCCAAATACAGCAGTGTGCTGTGCTAGGATTTTACCGTTAGAAAAAAATCACTATGTATTAGAAAGTTTTTTCCTACTACTCATTGATAATTCAAGGTCCTCCCATTGTTTCCCCCCTCTCATTTAGAAATATTGAGAGTTGACTGCATATATGACATTACAAGCATGAAGAGATGGATTAGCAAATAACATTCAATGTACACTTCAAATTGAAATTATTTACGAGCATGTGATTTTAATCAAATGAAGCATACATTTGATGTCCTGCTTGCAACGATATTCCTAATTAAAAAAAATTATACAGGAAAAGATGATGAACCTTAAATGATAAAATATTTTATTATCTAATTACTTGTGTTAATTTTCATTAATCAAAATAATTGGACCATATACAAGAAAAATTCACATAAATACCCATTCCAGAAAATCCAAGCAAATATATTCTTCTTGAGATTCATGGTTCTTTCTATATTCTTTAGCAACAAAATAAATTCGAGGAAATAATTTACTTCCTCAAAGAGCCTGAGATTTCAAATTTTCTGAAATTTCTCAGGGAATTCATTTTTAGATTGAGAACAACACGAGCATTTGATGACTTAGTTAACATAAAACATCTAACAATACAAAGAGTATTTTTCAAAGTCAAGCTAATTTTTCTGTTGGCAATACTTTTCAAAATGTAACAAGAAAACAAAGAATTTCATTCTGACTGGTATTTTTTATAGCTCTTCGACATTACTAAGATAAAGTTCTGAACTTAGTATCAAAGTGTCCTTTTAACTGCTCCTTTTGTGGTAAACCCGACCATGGGTTCCGTACAGAATATGGCAACCCCTTAGAAACAGTTTTGAGAATCTGGCCTGGCGGACGCTGAGCGATGTAAACACATGAAGCCGATGTGTGGCGAGCACCGTAATAAATTAATATAGTAATGAGAATTGTTGCCTCTTGTCACCATAGTGGTGACCCGTATCTTCACGCAAAACTTTTACCTTGTGAATAGTATTTTACCAAATTGATGGTGATGAAGAAAACATCGTCATTTAACTACATTTAAAATACGGCTCAATTCCTTTGTCTATGGATCCCTGCATCTACTTCCTTGGTTTCGATTTCGGGTGTGGCTCTCATCTTCAACTGCAAATGTATCATAGATAAGTGGATTTTTTTCCCTCTGTTTCATTTTTCTGTGCTTTTAATTTAACTTGAATTGTTTTATCAATTTCGTATTTTATTTATTCTCTCATCTTTTATGCTAAAATTAATTAATTGTATATAATAATTTCTGATAAAATAAAATTCTTGTGATGCAAGTTTTAAAAAAATATCATGTGTACTATATAGATGAAAATGCCAAATTCTAATTAACTATAATATTACTGATTATTATAGCGCTTTATTATTGAATGTATATCTATTTTATTGTTTATTTAGTAAATTTGTTCTAAAACC
Organism: Trichonephila clavata; assembly: GCA_019973975.1. Taxonomy (NCBI): domain Eukaryota; kingdom Metazoa; phylum Arthropoda; class Arachnida; order Araneae; family Nephilidae; genus Trichonephila; species Trichonephila clavata. The sequence continues at coordinate 4,489 of BMAO01020463.1, forward strand.
TTGCACAATGTCGGAAGTAAATGCTGTAAAAATACCAGTGTATAATAGATCCGATCCCACCTTGTGGTTTGTTATGTGCGAGAGTGCATTCGCGTTTTAGCAACCCCAAAACCAATAACTGAGTCCTTAACGAAGTACAAATACATAGTAGCTTATCCCCCTCCCGAAACCGCGTCTTTAGTTCGCGATGTCATCATGCACCCACATGTCACTGATCCCTACGTGCAAATAAAAAACGAACTCATAAATCGTTCAGGGGAATCGTCCCAGCAGGAGATTCGGAAACTCCTTTCTGGGGAAGAATAAGGTTCTCGAAAACCTTCCAAACTACTGCGTAACATGAAACGGCGCGCAGAATCTTTGAATGTTGACGATAAACTGATGACGGAGTTATTTCTGCAGCGTTTGCTGTTTTCGGTTCAAACAATTTTAGCTGCGGTTTCTGACCTCACTTTAGACAAAGCCGCCGACATTGCGGACAGAATTCTCGAAATCTTGCCATCTCCTATTGAAACTTTTTCTGTTTCTAATAAAAAGGAACAGTCATTAGAATCTAAACTGTTTCGTGAAATTGAAAAATTAAATAAAATAATTTATCGCCTTTCAATCTCTCGTGGTCGCTCTCAATACCGTCGGAACAAAAATTCCCGTGAAAGAAGCATTTCGAATAAGCGTGATTTTTCGATTTTCTGGTTTCACAGGCGTTTCGGAAAAAAATGTAGAGAAGAACAATGCATTAAACCATGCACATGGCAGGGAAACGAAGCCAGCAAAGAATAATGGCGACTTATTCTCTGCCCAAGGCATCACGTCGCCTGTTCATTCGAGACCGGATAACAAATATCTCCTTTCTGGTCGACACCGGCTCTGACGTGTCTTTAATTCCTGCTAATGCCTATCAAAAAAGAAATGCTTCACAACAAACCCTTTTGGCCCCGAATTAATCCTCAGTTAACGTATATGGGCAGAAAACATTAACCTTAAATTTTAATTTACGAAGAGATTTTATATAGACTTTTATGATTGCAGATGTAAGTACACCAATTATTGGTGCAGATTTCCTCCATTATTTTGAATTGGTGCCAGATCTCAGACATAAATGTCTTAGAGATACTAAAACAAAATTAAAATCAGTAGGCCATTTAAAACATGCTAATCTCCACTCTGTTCAAATTTCTATTTCTAAAGATACAATTTACCATAAACTTTTGAAAGAATTTCCCTCTATCACAAAATTGTCTAATCCAAATCGAACAGTGAAACATAACACTGTTCACCATATAATAACAAAAGGTCCTCTTGTGGTAGCAAAACCCGAAGGTTGGCACCAGATCGCCTAAAAATTACAAAAACAGAATTTCAAAACATGATGTATCTGGGACATTTACGACCTTCGAAAAGTAACTACGCTTCCCCACTTCATATGGTTCCTAAGAGAGGTACTTTAGCTTGGAGACCTGTGGGTGATTATAGAACGTTAAATTCTCAAACATTAAAAGACAAATACCCCATTCCTTGTATTGCTGATTTTACAGCTGAATTACTTGGCTCAAAAGTTTTTATTTGAATTGGTCTAGTAAAAGCCTATCACATCAAATTCCTATTCACCCAGATGATAAACACAACACGGCAATTTGCACTTCGTTTGGTTTGTTTGAAAGTACACGAATGCAATTTGGATTGTGTAACGCATCCGCAACGTTTCAACAATTTATAGATGAAGTCACTCGTGGCTTACATGGAATTTACGCTTTTGTCGATGACATTTTAATTGCATCTAAAAATCCCCAGGAACATTATCAACATTTAAAGAACCTATTTTCAAAATTAGATGAATACGGTCTATGCATTAATCTATCTAAATGCATATTTGGTGCATCATCAATAGACTTTTTAGGCTTTAATCTGTCAGAAAATGGAATTAAACCTCTACCTGATAAAGTAAAATGTATTCTAGATTTTCCTAAGCCAAACACATTAACACAATTACTTAGATTTTTGGGCATGTTTAACTTTTATAGATGCTTTATACCAAAAGCCGCACATATACTTGCTCCCATTGTTCAGTTTCTAGAAGGACATACAAATCAAAAGAAATCTCATTCTAGTGTTCGCAAATCATCCGAACCATTAAAATGGAATGAAAACGCAGAACGATTGCAATTTGCTTTGCGATACTTCAACAGGAGTTCCACTTCCTTTCGTCCCTGCATCGTTTCGAAGAACAATATTCAACCATCTTCATAATCTTGCCCATCCAGGGATAGAAGCTTTTACAAAACTTATCTGCTCTCACTACGTGTGGCCTGGCATGAAAAGCCAAATAAAGCAATGGGTTCGGTGTTGTGAATCGTGTCAGAAGTCGAAAATCCAAATGCACACCAAAACACCTCTAGGAACGTTCTCTCTTCCTGACGCTAGATTCACTCACATTCACATAGATATTGTAGGTCCCTTGCTACCATCTGAAGGTCATCATTATCTTCTTGTGATAATCGACCTCTTCTCCAGATGGCCAGAAGCAATCCCCATTCCAGACATGCAAGCGAAAACCATTTGCCGTGCAATTTTTGACACTTGGATCTCTCGTTTTGGTTGCCCATCTATAATCACCTCTGATCAAGGAACCTAGATGCGTTCATCAATGTATGCTGAATTTACTCGCATGCTGGGAACTCAAAAGATCAAAACTACAACATATTCAATTTCAAATGGAATTGTGGAACGTTTCCATCGACATTTAAAATCAGCCATTAAAGCCCATGAGAATGACAGATGGTCCGAAATAGTCCCCATCATTCTTCTCGGCATTAGAACAGCAGTTAAAGAAGATCTGCAATCTTCTTGTGCTGAAATTGTTTATGGAACAAACCTACGTCTTCCTAGTGACATGATTGATATGTCAAACATTCCTTTTTGTGATAATAATTTCATCACTAATCTTCGCAACAGAATGCAACAACTGAATCCTGTTGCAACATCTGCTCACTGCACTGATCGATTCTACATCCATCCTTCACTAAAATCATCATCTCATATCTTTTTGAGAATCGATCGTGTGCAACCACATTTATGTCAACCGTATACTGGACCACATAAAGTTCTGTCTAGAACAGACAAAACTGTCACCATTGACGTTAATGGTCGAAAAACTAAAGTTTCTCTAGATCGCGTCAAACCCGCACATTTTCTCTCAGAAACTGTGTGTGAAACTCCACCTTCATTGAGCAAAAGTGTAAAAGTTGATAAAATATCTACTAACGAAAAACCAATATATACCACAAAATCAGGAAGACGTACATTTTCCAAAAAAACTAGCCACTTATGTTACATAATTTTTTTTCTCCTTCTAGAAGAACTTTCAGTTGTAAATTTTTTTTTGTATTATATTTGTATATATCTTATTTATATGCTCTATTTTTTTTCTGTATATATACCATATTCAAACTGTTAATGTATTTCTACCAGTACGGATTCTCAAAAGAAAAAAAAAACAAAAGGGAAGAAAGAAAATAATGTTTATAAAATTTTAAAAACTAATGCCCTTGGGCTGTTACCCTCAGTCACTGGGGGGATACTCTGTGGTAAACCCGACCATGGGTCCGGTAAAGCCCCTTAGAACAGTTTTGAGAATCTGGCCTGGCGGACGCAGAGCGATGTAAACACACGAAGCCGATGTGTGGCGGTCACCGTAATAAATTAATATAGTAATGAGAGAATTGTTGCCTCTTGTCACCATACTTTCTTATGCAACATACAGAATTAAAACCAAGCAATTTGATGCTCTTTAAATAAGCTCTTATTTTAAATGTGAATGTTAAGCAAAGTTTTTCAAAGTATAAGTAACAATGGCCTTGCAAGGATCTCACTTGTAAAGATTGTCCTTTCTTTTCAATGTATAAATGACTTTTTTTCACAAAATATTCAGCATTTAAAAACTCATATTCACTGCAATTATATAACTTTGTTTTACTTATTTGATAACTGCATGCAATGATAATTTCATACAAGAAATGTAATTTAAAATTTAATTACTATATTTAGTCTGCATTACGATTTTTTGCTTGTTTTGAAAGTCTTATACTCCCTGGTTTTCAATAGAAAGTAAGTCAGTGATGAATGAATTTAATGTTTTTTTCTTGTATGGTATATATTAAAATGTTTCCAATAACATTTTTCATTTAGGGGACACAATATGGTTCAATGAACACAAATCGGTCCAGAAATCAAATAAATTATTTTTAGTCTAAATTATTATTATTATTATTTTTTGAAGGCTGTTCAGATATTGCTATAGGGTTGGACATGATAAAGCAATTTACTTTCACAGATAATAAACCAAAGAGCCGGATCAGCTTTATTATAGATGGGCATTTGAACTGAACTCACCTCAGATATTGTGCAAGTAATCCGTTTGTTTCGGGTACTTTTATGGAGAATTCCTATAATTAAAAGATTATTTCAAAGTTTAAACTTTTGGCATGAGACGATAATATCATTCCAAGAGGAGGTACAATCATTTTTTTTGTGTAAATAGCTATCCAAATCCTAATAATTTCAGTTAAACAGTCCAAGAAATCACCATTTTGCAGTTAATTATTGCGCCACGATTAAATTTTTTTTTCAAACAAAATAATTTTTCATCCATTTCAGAAGCTGAAAATATTCAACACTATTATTCTCTCCGTTATTCTTATTTTATTTCCTAACTCGTTCTACCGTTGCTAAGGCAACCCATTAAATCCGTCATCTAATCCATTCAATGTCAGATACAACAGGATGAAAGACTACTAATGTGATTATTTTCTGACAAATACCACTAAATACAGAAGTGGATCGAGACAGCGCTATATGCACCCAGATAATTTTTTTAATACAATGCTAGCGCCATCTGTTATGTAATATGGAAATTAAAATAATTGAATAGTCTTATACTATTTTTGTATTGCTGTATTAGTCAAATGATTTTTGCTTTTTGTTCTTATTGCATTTTATTTACATTTTGGATAATTTTTACTTTTCATTTCTTGTTGTTTTTTGCTTTATTTTATCAATTGTTTTATTATCTTTCTTGTTATTTTAATTAGTTAACTTGTTGTTTAATTTATGTAATAAACTTTTTTATACTTATTGTTTTCTTAAATGGAGACTGAAATGAATGTACATAACAGAGACTTAATCTGCTCATTTTGCATAAAACAAAAACTTATAATGCCCACAATATTTAATATGTTATTTTCCAATGTATTTCTACATTAAAATACTATTTTAATTCAACTTGACTGAAAATATTTTTTTTAACATCGACATATAATTTTGCAAAATATTGATAGCATTTCTTACGACAAGATTACTCAGCTTAATCATTCAACGATTGGCATAAATATGCAATTAATATATGATATCCTGGTGATTATATTTAATTTCAATATATTGTAATTTGTGTGTTGAAAAAAATAGCTTAAATGTTGTACTAATATAATATTAATACATGTACATTATATTATATTGAGAAAGTTGTTCTTAAAAAGTACTTTTAAAAAACTACTTGATAAGTTGACATATTACTTAATTCTTCTGAAAAAGAATAGAATTTTTTATTTACATGTTATATAAAAATTTAGGTTATTTTTCTAATATTTTATACTTTAATTTTTCTTCAAGTAGAGAAAAGTGTAGATATTTTAATGAAAGTTACAAAATCCAATATATTTGGCTGTTTCAGTCATATTTATTTTTTTATACAATAAATTATTTTTCATAAACTAAATTAATTGCAGATTAAACTGAGGTTTGAAAAATAATCATGAGATATATTCACAAAAATAAATAATATTTTGGACAACAGACGGCGCTTGCATTAATGAAAACTATCTGAGAGTGCATATAGCGCTGTCTCGATCAACTCCTCTAAATACACTACTCCCAACTAAGTTCTCGTTGAAAGAGGAATAACATACCCAAGCTCATCCACCTTCTTCTATCAATCAAAATTTGTTACTACACCTTTTTTACAGTGAATTGAACAGCCACTGAATTTCGTTACCGAAATACAGTTTCATTCCATGATTATTATCACTAGTAATTTTAGGCAAAATGTGTTTCGCTTGAAAGAATCTGACAGATTCTTCATCTGTTCTGGAGAAATCTCCAATTTTCATTGGTTTTCCATCCATTTTTGACGTAAAAGAAAAAGACATTACTGAGATATAAAAAAAAGACCGTGATTTGTTTTAAAATTTGATTATAAAAGGTTACAAGTGGGAATAATCCATTTGGCATTGTATGCATTATTTTTGGCGACACTACATGCGCCGGCGAAACGGAAAAGTACCGGGCGAGTGAGTGAATATTAACGTTGATGACGGTTGGTCTGTGGACATACGGGCTGCATTGCAGCTCTCTATCCCATATCTGGTGATCTAAGATATGGAATCGATGATGGTGCATACATGTATGCATACATGTTAATGTTAGTAAGGGAGTAGTTAGGGATGTCATTGATGTATAAGTTAAACAGTAGGGGGCCTCAAAGAGAACCTTGGGGACACCCTGCAGAGATAATATTGGAATTAGAAAGAGATTCATTGATTCGGATTTTAAAGGAACGGTTGATAAGATAGGAATGAATTAGAGGAATGAGAGGTGGTGGGAGTTTGTAGGTTAGTAAATTGAAGGTGAGACAAAAATCCAAACATGGTCGAACGCTTTCTGTATATCCAGAAAAACGACTCCCCATGCTTTTCTTTTTCTGAAAACCTTCGGAGATATTTTCGGTTAATCGAAGTAGGGGATGAAGGGTAGAGAGTTTGTTAGTGAATCCATACTGGTTAGGGTAAAGAAGGTTATTATCGTTGATGTAGGTTTTAGGCCTATTAAGGATGATAGATTCGGTAAGTTTACTTAGGGAGGAGAGTAAAGAGATTGGTCGATAACTATCAGGAAGATTAGCATTTTTACCGGGTTTAAGGATAGGAAAAATGATTGCTTCTTTCCAATTACTTGGAAAGAGATTAAGTATTAGAATTTTATTAACCAGAATGGTTAGAATAAGGATAAGTTTGAGGGGAAGTTTTTGAGCATTTTATTGGTGATTCCGTCCTTTCCGGGGGCTTTTTTGGAGTTAACACGTTTAATGTAATCAATAATTTTGTCTGGCAAGGCGGGCTCGAGGTGGGAGGAGGGGGGGGGAGAGGAGAGGAAGTTATTGACAAGTGGTGGTGATCTCTTCATTGTGGTCGTTAAAGTCCTCATTAGTATGGTTATTTTCAATAAAGTTATTTTTGATGGTGCTAGCAAGTAGGTTGGCTTTTTGCAGATCAGTGACGGCTATCCCCGAAGAGCAGTTTAGAGGTGGAATTTTGTGTCTTTTGTTTTTAAGGAATCTCTGCGCCTCCCAGAGGCTGCTATCTTGAGTATTAAGGGCTTCTAGTCTCTTATTCCAGGTCTCGTTACTATATTTTTTAAGCTCTTTTTTAAGGTTACTTTGTGCTCTGTTGTAGTAAGTTTTAAAAATTGGATTGAGGGTTTGATGGTATTGCTTGCGAAACTTATTTTTCAGTTTTATGAAATTGTTAATATGCGGTGGTGTAAAATTTCGATGGTTGTTTTCTATTGGCTGGGAGGCGTGGCTATGTGAGTCTAGGACCGCCTCGGTGAACTCTGTGATTTTTATTTCAAGATCGCTAGTAGTTTTAATATTGTTAGGGTAGTAATTAAAAAGAGATATGTTATTATTAAGGTTGTTTATGAAATCGATTAAATTGGTATGAACAGCTCTTGGGGTTGTGGGTCCGGTTTGGAGTCTGAAGTTAAAAGTTAGAAAAACAGGATTGTGATCGGAAGAGAGGTCATGCAAGGAATAGATTGAGTAGGGGTAGTAAAAATTTCTGATTAGAGCGAAATCAATAGTATTGGCTGAATTATGGCCAAATCTAGTGGGAGAGTCAGGAAAAGCGATGTTAAGATTTAAAATTTCGGCAAAGTTGAACAGACGAATACCTCTACTAGAGTTTATTCTACAGCGCCAAGCGCTGTGGGTGGCATTAAAATCGCCGAAGACGACACAGTTGATGCTAGTTTGAATCAGGTTCTCAAGGTCAATTGTAAAGGTGTTTTCGTCTGACGAAGGGTGAAGATAGAGATAGGATCGTGGTTAGGAGGTGTTAGGATAATATAAGTAGCCGCTACGGTTTGTAGAGGAGGGGAGACAGTAATGCGTGAGAGAATTTTTAACTAGAATCAGAGTTCCACCGGAGGCTTGTCCATCTGTGATCCGATCATTTCTGTAGCACGTGTAGTTGGCAATGTTAAAGTTATTATTTGGTCTCAAGTGGGTTTCTTGAATGAGAAATAAATCGGGGGAGTGCTTCTCTATAAAAATTCGCAGTTCAACATTGCGTCTTAGCAGACCGTTTGCGTTCCAAGAACACAAACTGAGACCTACGGGGGGTTGTCTATTCATTATTGGTATTACAGGAGGCCTCTATTAAAGCGTACATTTGATTTGGGTTATTGTTTGCGTTTTGCACCTGATTGTAGTTGTTCATTAGATTAGGAGTCGGACACATTGGATGGGTAAATTGGGAGAGTTGCATTAGGCAATGTATGGTCATTTGTAGCGTGTCCTGTAAGTTAAATCTATTACCAGGGTTGTAGAAGTTATTGTTAATGTTATTACCAGGCATGTTGAAATTTGGAAGAGTCATATTATTGTGGGGGAGGTTTTTTCTGGTCTCAGTTTGTGCAGACAATCCAGATTTTAGTGGCGCCATCTGTTGCTTATTATTTGAAATAGAGGTTCCAGCAGTTGCTTGGGCGTAGGAGATATTGGGGCAAATTAAGCTATTGTATATGTTTGTATATTGAGTTTCTGTTGTTTTTAGCGGCACCCTTAGGGGGCTTGGGGAAACAGGGGCAACCTTTCCAGTTGGCCATATGGCCGTATATTTGGCAGTTTATGCAATAGGGAGTCTCAAGTCGTTGCTTAAGGCGATACAGTACCATCCTCACCATTTTTTTTTATTTTTAATATTTGATACTTGGTATTAATTGTATTTTATAAAGGTTAATATTTAATAATAATTTCATACAAATTTTTTTTAATTTGTTGCAAAATGTTTGTAAAATTTTAATTTTTTTATCTTTTTTAAGCATTTTTTAAATCCTTAAGGCTTTTTTTAAATATGTCTCTTTTATTTCAAATTTTTTTTCCAAGTACCTTATAATATGCAACATAAAACTGTCCACGGGTTTTTTTCTGCTGTTGTTCTTTAATTTATTATTAATTTTTTATAGTTAAAGTTCTAAAAATTCTCAGAAAACCATAAATTTTGATTTTGAAATTTTTTAGAAAAAGTACTAAAGATGTAAGAGCTAATTCCATGCACAGTTTTACAAAACATACATTTCAGAACATGTATAAAAAATTTCAAGCCCATATTTCAATTATCAAAAAAGCCTTAGGGTTTTGAATAACAGTATATGTACAAAAATTCAACATGGAGAAATATGAGTTTGAGGTTTTCATTCCATGAATAGCATGATATAATATTCAACGAATAGTCTGAAACTTTTATGAAATGTTATTTAGCTTATTTAAAACTACTTACCATAAAAAATTGCGCAAATGTAGAGCAATTAAACAGTATACTGCCATAATGAATACATAGAAAAAAACGGATGAAAGATCAATATTTCATAAAACTTTATCTTAATAATTATAAAAAAAAATAAATACACACACTTCAGAGCTAATTCCATGCTCAGAGCTAATGCACAACATGTACAAAAAATGTTTATGCCTTTATTTTTTATTTCCATGATTTTAAAAGCCTTCGCATGTTAAATACTGTACACGAATAAAAGCAAAATCAAATAACAATTTATTGGTAAAATACATCAAGATCTAAGAACTGTATATGTGCATTTGTTTAAATAAATATTTTAAAATATTTTAATAATAAAAGTGTTGAATCTCGCATTCATGGATATATATGTAGATATCCATAGAACTTTCTTTTTTTTTTGTAAAAGTTAGATCATCCTTTGCAGAGACGCAATGTTAATTAAAAAGCATTCATAGCAACGCCATCTAGCGTGCTTATTAAAAAGCTCACTCGTTTGGTTTCGTCAGAGCCTCTAACTACAGTAAGCATCGATCAGCGCGTCGCGTTTCTTCGCCACAACTGCGGTAAGTCACTACACATCCAATAATGAGTTTCATTTAATCGTTAACGTCTCCTAAAAGAATTATCTATCTTTCTATATTAATGTTACTGTACTTTAAAATGATTGCATGTCTTAATTTCTTTTCTGTATAATATTCCCGTGTAAATATCTCCTAATTCATAATAATTATTTAGTTTCTTTAATCTATATTGTCTAATTTATTTCTAAAGTTATAACCGTGAATCCTAAAAACCCTAGACACACATACCCTGCAAATAAAAATCCGCATCTGAAGAATCTAACTTTTCGAAGATTTCGTTAGATTCCCAATATATATATCACCAAAAGCAATATATAAAATGGAGAGTTTTTCTATTCTTGCGAATTAGATTTTTAATTATCTGAGTTATCAAAATGAGATTTAGTATTTGTGCTTTGGGAGAATCCGTTTTGAAGTTTTAATTTCATTCATAATAATATCATAAAAAGCCCGCACACCTTTTAAATCTTGACCAAATCCATTTGAGCTTCCAGTAAATAATTCCCAAACTAGAATTTTTGTATGAATTGCACAATTCTTTCTTAAAATGATTTATTACTGCACGTATACTGTCAATCTCATTGATTGAGCATTAGAAAAATAAAATTAATTCATTTTTATCAGGCTCTTTTCTAGCAGATAATCTGAAATGTAGGCCTGGTAACTGCTGTTTAGCATCAAACATTGCTCCATTACTTAATGAAAAATGCAGTTAAAGCTTTGAAATTTTGCAGGCTTATTTATAAAGATTCGGATTATCATATAAGCCAATAAAACATTTTTCGACAGTTTAATGATTTTTAGTTTACCATATATATCCTTAATGGGGCCTTCACTGGGGATGTAGGCTTCGCCACATTTCAAGCATCGGAGAGTCATGTGGCAGTTTTCTGTGCTGTGGTGGAAGGTGTTACAAGTGTAACATTGCGTTACACCTCTTCCATCGTAGCCTTTCACTCTTACGCTCAGGTGGTTGAGGCTTTTTAAGTCGAATATTTTGGCATTTCCAAAGTTCCTGGGTTGTGTTATAAGAAATACTGGTAAGGGTTGTTTTGTCCTACGACCGAATGACATTTTCAGGTGTAAAGCCAAGTTCCTCCAGGTCAGCTAATATTTCCTCTGGTTTCGTGAATTTGCGTAGGCCTTTGATGACTACCTTAATTGGTCTTTCGCTTTTGGGTTTGATCATTGCGAACTGATAATTTAGAGTTTCTAACAATTTAATTAAATCTCGGTGCTGATCAAAGTCATCCGGATAGAGCATGAGAAGGTCTCCTGTTAGGCGCATTCTAAGTTTGGGGTAGTGAGCTGTTAAAGTTTTAACGTGATTTCTGTAGGTGTCTGTTATTTTGAGCATTACGGGAGGGAGTAGTGGGTTCGGGGGTTGGTTTGCATTCGGGTTAGTTGCGGCGACTGGGCTGTTGGCCAGTGGTGGCGTCGGGAGTCTGGGGGCGTTAGGCTTAGGTGCTCTAGAATCTGGATTTTCTTGTTGCGAACTGTTATTGGAGAGAGCCGAATATCTATTTGGAGAGAGTTGCACAGCTAAAGTAGAAGGATGATCGAATAACCTTCTTTTACTGGTTTTTCTAGGTAGTTCGAAATCGTTAGAGTCTTTACGTTTAGAGTTTGTTTTGGGGGCTAATTTTACTTGGGGAAACTGCAGGCGAGTTTTTAGGGTTAGAAATCGGAGTTTTGGTTGGGGGTAAGTTATGAAAAGGGCAGCCACTCAACCTCACTGTTCAGAGTCTAGAAATTGTAATATTCCAATATTAACGCTGCACTGTTCAGCTAGCTACACGAGGGCTTTTGGCGACAGACCTCGTTACTTTGAACCATGGTCCAGTGACGAAGACGACACCTCAGCTAGCACCTCCTCTCCTAACACGACACAACATCAATGGGAGGACTTTTGAGTTCTCGACAGATTTAACGTGCATCGCATCCCTACATGGCGGATCTTTAGTGGTACAGGACTCGAACTCATGACATCCCAGCCACGATCCGATACCGATTAACAATGGGAATAACCCATTTAGCCTCGGTTATAAAAGTGCCGGGAATTATCTGAAAAAACATCCGTAATATTCCAAGTGTAGACGGTTTATATTTCAATTTATCCCTAGGTAACAAAAAAATACCTGCTTTAACTCTAAACCAGGTAACCCAGAATTATTGTATTATTACAAATCTCTACCAATGAAAAGCAAGTTCAATAACTTGGAACATGTTGATGAGAAAGGCTCCAGGGCGTGGGCACCATTAAATGCTTGAAATTTGTTTTTGTGGATTTTTGAAATCACAGCTCTTCGGGACGATTTTTGATCTGTCAGCGTCTTTTAATTCCACAAAATTGTTCGTTGGCTTAGATGGAAAGTATCTCAATATTTTTTTTCTTCTACATTTCATTCAAAAACACATCCAAACTTCACTTTTTGCACTCGGATAGAAATAAAAGCTTAGTTTTTGAAGTTCACTCGGCATCACTCACGTGAAAAAACGACCTAAAGTTCTCGCGCAGGGTGTGTCATACCCAAGGGTGTAAACATTGTGTTTTTACCGTAAAATTTGTATACAAAGGTTAAAAAGGAAGAAAAGTAGGAAGTACAGCATGTTTATTACAAATTTCACACGTAAATTTAGCTTTTCTGTTCTTTTTATAAGGGCATTCAGTGCATTGTTTATACACTCCTTTAATCGCGTCGTGAGTGAGTGCGATGTTTTCACTGGATCTTTTTTTTAAAAAATTTGTATCTTTTTCAAACTAAACATATAGGAGTAAACTTCTTTATTCTTTAAATTTAAAAATTTTGGAATTTCTTTTTTATTTTAGCTTATTTTGTTCCAGCACACAATAGCTTTTTTTTCCAAAAGTTCATCTGAAAGTGGATAATATGTGTACCAGTTATCTCCTTTAAAATTACATTCTCCTCGAATGTTTTTGTGTCCCTAGATATAAACATTTATTTTCAACAGTGTCTCCCTTTTTTAAATCTGGATGGATTTCAGTGGAGGAATCATACTTGGTGTCATACTCTTCATTTGCTTTTTCCTCATCATAACCGCGAAGAGAATTTCTTCCTCCAAAAATACTGTTATGGAGAAAAATCCTCCGAATAGGTGGTTGAAGGTTGTGCTTAAACTTCTGATTTGAAGTGGTGAGATTGCTTTGATTTTTTTATTTGGAAAATTATTTTGTATAGTTCTTTTTTCTATTTTTGGATACGTTATAAAAATTTTAGTATTTACACAAGTTTGTGCAATTTTAAGAAATAGTGTTGGAGTAGAAAGGAAAAATGGGTGATCCCCTCACCCAGAGGGCAGAATGGAAGTAGAAATTTTCAATTCTTTTTCAGCAACAAACAATTTTAGAAGTAAAATTACAGATATTGAATTATTGGAGATGTTTAGAGAAAAACAAAATATCACTACAAGTCCTATTATTACGATTTTCTTTAAATCAGTTAAAAAATTTCAGAGTGGTAATCCGATAAAAATAAAAGAAGCCATCATGAATGCATTCTCTGTGAAAAAAAATATCCAGTCAATAAGCAAAACCAGAAATAATGAAATTATAATTAAAACAAATAGTTGCGATACCGCATTAGAAGCTTTAAATATTAAAGAAATAAATGGAGTAGAAATTAGTGCAAGATTATCATTTATATTGGTCTAACCAGTAGCTATATAATACAAGGAATTGACACGGATTATACTATAGATAACATAAAATCGGAATTAGAAAGCAATAACTTCACACTTTTGGAAATACAACGATTTACAAAAATAACAGAAAGTGGCTTCGTACCGATCAAAACGATTAAAATTACTCAAATTGGATGCATCATTCCCGAAAGGGTTCCAATAAGATTCGAAATGTTTAAAACCAATTTATACTATGAAAAACCAAAACAATGTACAAAAATGTTGGAAATTCGGGCACATTCAAAAATATTGCTGAAACTCGATAAAATGCCGGATATGCTCATGAAATCATCCTGAAAAAAAAAATAATGATTATTTAAATAAAAAAATGTAGTGGCTGTGGAGAAGCACATGAAGCAAACTCTAAAATATGTAACAAATATCAAGAAGAAGTTGAAATCTTAAAAATTAAAGCAGAACAGCAGGTTTCGAGAAATGAAGCAATAGAAAAGTATCGAAATGCAAAAAAAAACTCTTACTCAGTTAAAACGTTTAACTATCAAACAGAAAAATGAAAAAGCTCAAAAAACAAGTCAAGAAATTGGAACAGAAATTTGAAGAAAACAACAATATCTTTGAAAAGAAATTAGAACTAATAGTAAATCGCTTCACATTAGAACTGAACACGATAGTAGAGCAAATAAATTCAAGTTTCAGCTCATTAATGAATACAATGGAATCTACTTTAAAAAAAGCTGCATCCAACTTAACAATACCAAAAGATGACATCAAACCAATAAATAGGAAACTAAATGAAAAGGCAAAAAGACTAAAAAAATTATCAGAATAGAGAGGAAATATATTAGAAAGTTCTTTGGAACAAAATAAAAAATTATAAATACATCCAATACATCCTTTAAGTCCAGTTAAAAATTAATACTAATCTGAATTTTCCCCTTGAAATTTAATCCGATACTTTGCTTAGCATTTTTATTATTCTCTCAGATTATGAATCTTATCCAATGGAATGCACGCGGAGTTAAAAACTAAAGATCAGATTTTATTTTCGAGCCAATTTTTCAACAAGCAAGCATCTTAATAATTCAAGAAACGCGGTTACATCCAAATGATATTTTCACTATTTCCCAATAAGCATATGTTCCGAATTGATAGAGAAAACAGAAGAGGAGGAGGAGGAGGAGGATTGATGATTGCCTTGAGAAAAGATATCAGTCCCGTAAAAAGTTTTCCGAAATTAGTGAAATTTTAATAGTCAGAGCTCAGATAAATACAGTTCCTCTTACAATTTTTAACATTTACATTCCACCGGGAAATTTTAATGACGCCAATCTATTGAAAATAGCATCATGTATTGATAATCATAGTTTGATCCTAGGAGATTTTAATGCATCTCATGAATTATGGGGCTCAAAAAATTCCAATGCTCCTAGAAAAAAGATTTTTGATTGGATTCTAGAAAATGACCTAACTTTGCTCAATGATAAAAGCCCAACTTATCTCTATTCATCAGGAATATTTACATCAATAGATCTTTCTTTATCATCAATAAGTTTAAATTATGAATTATCTTGGTCTACATATACCGAAAATTTTGGAAGCGACCACCTTCCAATAGTCATTGAATACAAAGGATCATACAGCTCGGCAATAAGTTCTTTAAGACAAAAAACAAATTGGAACAAATTTACCAATCTTCTTCAACAAAAATTAAATTCGAATGAAAATATCAATATGGATATAATAGAAGAAACTAAAAAAGCTCAAATTTCAGCTCCACACTTAAAATTAAAACGGATCAATGCAAGAGCTCCATAGTGGACAGCAGCATGTGGACATTTAAGAGCAAGAAAAAAAAGCAAAAAAACATTTTAAAGAAGAAGATTGGATAAAATACAAAGAAATAAACGCAAAACTGAAGCGAACAATTAAAGCTAATAAAGAAGGCTATTGGCACAAGACATGCGAAAAAATAACCTCTCCCAAAGATCTTTTAAAAATAATTCGGATAACCAAATATAGAAAAAATTCAAAAAATTCTTCATTTTATATTATTGACGACAATGGAATCATATTAACTGACAAACAATCCCAAGCAGTCACCTTTTTACAATACTATACAAAACAAAATAGCAAAGATATATTTAATACCTCTATTCCGGACAATAATCAAGATATTAATAAACCGTTTTGCTTATAAGAATTGGAAATAGCAATATCTCATCAAAAGAACAGCAGTCCAGGAAATGATACAATTTTTATCGAAACAATCAACCATCTCCCCACCAAAGGAATGAATTTACTTCTGAAATCTTTAAATGACAGTTGGTTTTCAAGTCATATTCCATCAGATTGAACTCATTCAGTTATTTTGCCATTTTTAAAACCTCACAAAAATCCCAAGGAAGTTACATCATACCGTCCAATATCACTTACTTCAGTAAATGCTAAATTATTAGAAAGAATGATACTGCACATAATGATAGATTTCAGTTTTCGCAATAACATATGCAGTGTTTATTTACAATTTAAGCTACATATTTTTCTATTTGTAATTGTTTGAATTATACATATTGTTCATTTGTAATTATTTGAATTACACAGTGCTTATTTTCATATTCCTATACTACTAAAGAATTATTTGAAGAATTTTTAATTCAAATAGAGGCCATTATAAAATTAATTAACTAATGCCACACACATAATTCAAATATGTACATTCATATTAATTTAAATTGTTAAATATTCCATTCTTTGAGTCAATTAAGATTAAAATAATTGTAACTCAATATAAAAAGCAAAATCTCTTGCCTATTATCTTATATTTCATATAATACTAAGTAAAGTTCATGTTAAAAACATTTTTTTTATATTTTCAGAATTTAAATTATAAAGGATATAAATTTTCCATAGTATTAAAGGAGTTATCATGATAAAATTCGCTTTTAAAAAATAAGGATACATAACTAGTAGAAAAAGAACTGATTGAACTATTAACAGATTCTGAGTTTAAATGAACATATGAATAAGATGATCTTGAATTTTGGTTAAAAATTTACACAGAATATCTTCACATTTCAGCAAAAGTTGTAAAAGGACTTTAATACAACATATTTGTGTGAAGTCTTTAATTTGTGTGAAAAGTCATTAACACAAGTAAGAAAAAAACCACACACACAGAAATAAATTGAATGATTAACATGAAAAATACACACACATTTACAAATAACAAATAGAACCCGATTGTAGTTTTTTTTCCAAAACTACCAAGGTCTTTGGTATCCAGCTTCAAACTACATTGGCCTAATTCCTTCAACTTATGAAAAAAATTTCTGCAAAAAAAAATTATTTAAAAGTTAAATTTTCATAAATAAATATTTATCAGTCAAAAAATTCATAATGCTATTTAAATTTAGAATAAATTGAAAACAAATCAATTGCTGATCTTCAGTTTAACAAATATGTATGAATTAAATAAATATGTAAATTAGCACAATTACTTGGATTACTTTCAGTTAATAATAAAATTTGAACATACCAAACAAGTGAGAATTCTGCACTTTCCTTCATTTCATGTGTATCATATCAACTCATGAAGCTTGAAAAATCTTGATCCTCCATACAGGGGAATATTCACGGGACATAATCAGGATGCTCCAAGCTCTCTACAAAGCAGTTCAATTCTTATAATAATTGCCTATGCTTAATTCATGAAATCTGTATTAATAATAGTTGACTATGTACAAGTACAAAATAAATAGCTCACACAAAGGCTTAGTTAAAATTATCATTTCAATTAAAAATCATCTCAATCATAAAACGATATATTATAAATCATAAAACAAAATATTACACTTATTTTTTAGCACAACTGATTCAATGTACACTTGAAATTTTAAAATTAGTCTAGCAAAACTAGTGTATCTAGATAACTTTTATTTCTACGTTATGTAATTACACCCACTATGCAACACAAAAAACAATTGAATTCATACAACAAATATTCGTGTAAAATAACAGAAACAGGTTAATTTTTTTAATTAACATTTTTTCAAAAAATACAAATATAAGTGATTGTGTAATTAATATAAATAAAATTAGGCGAAAAATGTTTCTGATTGTGTTTTGTGAAAACTGTCGCCAAAATTGCTGCCAAGGTTACCATAAATAAGAATCGAGCATTGTTTGTAACAAATACACGGGATTATTTCGAAAAAGCACAACAAAATTTGAATAATATCATTTAAACACAAACATGTAATGAAAAGCTTATTAAATAACACAGATTTAACTCTCGCTTTCCAATTTTTCGGTTGCAAAGTTGCCTCCAATTGTAGCCACGTGGATAGACTCGTAGGACAGCGGTAAATTAGACGGTGATTTAAAAATTTGTAGAGGTTCTCAGAAAATAATTTAAATTCTGAACAAAAAGTTCAAAGTTTACTCTTTTTTATGCCGGTAATTTTAAAAGGCTAAAAATTTTGCCAAAAAATGTAAGGAAAATTAAAATTACTTCTGCTTAAGTATGTATACAAAACAGTGTTATTTTGTTGAAACCGGAAGAAGATGAGGGTTCCAATGACTGCAGTGCCCCCATAGTAAGGTTTACGGTAGAACTCGTCCATACTATATCTTTTAAATACTGTATTTATTAAGTTACTTAAATGTCACATTTCTTCATCATAACTACAATAATACGCCATGGAATAAGGAATATTTTAAAGAGTACTCACTTTTTTAAAAAATGTAACTCAATTTCTTGCGCAGGATGTGATACAGCCAAGGGAGTGGTATCCAAAGATCTATTTTAAAAATTCGCTGACAGGCTTGATCCTCTTGAAGGTTATGACCTTAAAGTCAGCCAGACCAGGAATCATTCATTTTCCAAAAAAAGTTTAGCTGAAGCTTTGAAAGAAGTTAGATGGTGAGTATGACACACCTTTGCCAGTGATGCCGGGTTTACTTCTTATGGCACGGTAGGGAAAGTTTTCGTTACGCGTTACCTCTTATGCGTTATGTAATGATATAAGGTAGGGATGTATTTTCCATTTCGGCGAAGTGAAGTTCCAACTTTTTGGACGATTTTAAAACAGCCATCTAATTTTTACTTTTAAAATCAGACAAAAAATAATAACAGAATCGGAAAGATCTTTTATTTCGCCACGATATGGCATAATTATCTTTACAAAATAATGATATTTTCTGTTTCTTATGATTTTTTCTAAAATAAATCAAACTTGAGTCGTTTTTACGAAAATGATTTCTAAATCATTGCTTATGAACTTATTTTCTTGTTATTAAAATGATATTCTACACTAAATAAGTTCGTGCTTTTCTTTTTTAGAACCAGTCATTTGAAAAATAAAATGCTGAAAACTTTTTTTTACGACTTTTCAAAATATACTCAAAGTTTTAATTAAATATTTAATAACTTCGTTATTTATTAAGATAATTGCACGAAACCTTTTTTGCGTGTGTAGACATTTATTATCCGTAATAAATGTGAAGATTGAAAAAATTGCTTAAAAATTACGGATTTTAAAAAAGTTTCTTTTTGTTTTTTGTCTAACACACTTTTTAGGAGAACGGATTAAAACAGTATTTTTGGTACATTTTTTATAAAAAAATTACTGTTGTCTGCAAATGATAGGTGAATTTTCAGAGCTTTAATGTAAAAATTAAACCCTAAAAAAATGAAAATTTTGAAAAAAAAAATTTCTGAATACACCGTAAGTTTTCTTCTTTTTTTGGCAGAGGAATTCACCTTACTGAACAAACACAGAGCATTCAGAATAGATCACAGAAGTGGTACCCTGATCTGTGTATGTTTGCAAAATTAAAGTTCTTTGAATTCGAATTGCTCAGAAAATATTTCAGACTCTTTTTTTTAAACTTTAAAAATCGTCAGCGTATTTGATAAAAACAAAACAAAAAAGTATTGAAAATGAAATAATTTAAAAGTACACACATTTCAGTCAAAATTTCTTTTGGAACATCTTTTTTCATTTGTTTTTGATAGTAGATACAAATCCAAAAATTCCGCCAAAATACTCAGTGCAATGAACACATGGCTATATATTTGTTTTTTATATTATCACGTGATTATGACGCCAGGTGTATGGAGCCGATAGTGACAGATAAAAGGAACAAACAAGGCCGGACGTGTAATGCGCAATTTCGTTGGCAGCACCTATTCCTATAATCAATCTACAAACAAGGATGGGTTACTTTGATATTTTTGGCCTCTTTTTGAAAATCGCCAAGTTCATCGTTGGCTTAATTGAACCTACTAAAATCATTCTTGTTATAGCGCTCGTGCTGAAAGGTTTGTATATGAAATTCTAGCGGGGAGATTTATTGATTAGGTATTTTATAACTTTGAATTATAATGTTTGATTGTTACATTTTTTTGCAGTTTTTATATTGTATCAATTTCCTGTTAAGTTTTCCATCATTTTAACATATTTACTGATTTATGGAATTTCTAACTTATGTGAACAACTAAAAACTTTGATTCATAATTTTGAATTATTATTATTTTACTCTTTTTATATTGTATTTTTATTTTATTTTGTGCTTTGATTTGATGTAATTAACATTTTCCGTTCATCGACTTTCTAGCTTCTGCCGTGTAAAAGCTCGATTCTCCGATCACGTGAATGTAAAAATTTTATGCTTTGATTATTTATAATGTTTTAATAATACGTTTTAAAATTTCCAGGTATTTACCATTGTAGTAGATTCATTATTTTGGTGATTGCCCCCTTGGCGGATCTCGTGAGTGTAAAACTTTTTCTTGTCGTTAAATCGAAAGTTCTATTGATTGTTATGAAAAATTAGCGTAAATATATGAGGTAAATTGTTTGGCTAAATTTTTAAATGATTGTGAGAATAATAATAGAAAATATAAATTTTCTGGAGGTGTTCTTGTAAAAGAAGGGTGCCCTGCTAGGATCCAACCAAAGGTAATAACACTATTCTTAATAAGAAAATACATTTATTTAATTAAAGTAAGAAAAAATACATTATTGGAATGTATTATCTATTGCAAAAAAATTTATACGAATCACATGTAAAGATCTACAAAATATGTTGAGATTTAACTTTCCCTTAACCTTTTCCATATCATGAGTGAAATTGTATATTTAGATATTTAACACATTTGCTAACATGTGAAGCTTCCTAGACATATAAAAGAAAAAGCTAATCTTGAAGTGGGTATTGAAAAATCTTCAGTATTAGAATATGTATTCGGTTAATAGAAGTTTAATTGTACTAGACTAATAAGGAATGCTTTACTCTGTTGCTCATGTTATTATTAATAAATTAAATACAGGAAATATGTATTGTGTTTCAACATTCTGAGCGAAAGGGTGCCCAGTTAAAAATTAATTGCATTACGCCTTCAATGCACTTGGAAGAAATGATTAAATGATCTTGTTTTCCAATTTTGAAATGCGAAGGGAAATTTCTCTAGTAGCTCATTTGGAAGGAATAAGTTCAATCAGATGTAAACAAATAATGCAAAATTTTAAAATTGCATCGACTGATAAAAAGCCTGCTTTCAATAAATATTTTGATGATAACTATTGTAATTCAGCCTACTAATAGTATAAGTCACATCAACTACTTCTGCATGCCAATACTGATAAAAATATATATTGTTAATCTATTCACAATACATGAATGTCCAATTATTTTTAAATGAAAATTTAACTGTCAAGCAGATAGTTTGTTGAAAATACAGTATGACACATATTTAGCACATTATAGAATTTTAAATGATACTCTCCCCAGTTTATATCCTCACAACCTATTTCCATTTGAAAATGAATTAAAGATTCCTGACAGATATTTATGACCAGGCAACAAATTCTTGGTTTGTAAAATTGCAGACTAATGGAGATGTATTTTATGTTGTTAAAAAGATTATGGTAGAATTTCAGAAAGAGGTTATGTGTGTGTGTGATCAATGCCATTACAGGTGTGTAAAATTATCATGTTTGGCTTGGTATACATGTGAATGCTCAGGTAATCATGCACCATGTAAACATATTAAGTTCATTCTTAAATTGTTTGAGAGATTCCATGTTGTTGAAAATGTTGAATATACTTCTTTCCATATCTCAGATAGAAAGTGTGGTGTGGGGTCTTCCACCAAATAAATATGTAATGACATAAGAAAAACCAGGAGATTGAACTTCTACTTGTAGTAGTAAATTGTTTATTGCAAGGTAAAATAGTTCAGGAACAATTGTCTACACATGCAATTCAGTAAAAGAAAGATAAAAAGTAATTACTAAAGAATTTTATTTACCTGATCCTCATGTACCTACCTCCCAATCAGCATTTGAACTAGCAGCAAATATTTAAGCCAACTATTGGGGATATAAAAAGGAAAACTCTGGAATGTTTTTATTTAGTTGTCAAGAAAGAAAACATTCAAGCTCAGGCAAGTCAGCATTACTCAATTCAAAAACTATTTGCAAAAAAAACTTAACTGTATCTTTAACACCTGATATATGCTTGTAGTGGAGTTGTTTTATGTTTTCCAAGACATTTAGCTATGTTTTTATGGGCTAAAGTTGTTGTATATTTTTATATCAGATGAGGAGGTAAGTAATTATCAAAAATGACCAAATTTTTGTCACAAATGGCTTTATGACAGTATATTAGAAGCATATAATTTAAAAATCATGCAGGATAGAGATTCCATTGCAGTTGAATGTTACCACACAAATTTTGGAAAGTGATGGGAGTATGGTAATTTTTTATATCATTCATTCTTAATAAAATTTTAGGCAAAAAAATTGATTTTGCTTTTGGAACATACGAATTTAGAAAATACATGTATACTTTTTGCAGGTAAGTGTTTAATATAAAATATATAGAGAATCAGGTGATGTTAATGCTTGCTATCAATACAAGTAAAAGTATATACTAAAGTAAGCAATGTGTTTTAATTTATGTGTAAATAACTCTTAATAATAAATTTTAATATTTGTTCTATTTGGTATACAAGTATAGACCTTGAAAATCCGCCTTGCCTATTTAGAAACAGGTATTTCATTCATATGTTACATTTCATGGGTGATGAGGAAAGTGGTAGTGAAAGTAATGATATAATGTGATTGTCTTTTTTATGGTATAGATGTACTAATAAGGATTTGTTTATTTTTTTGTCCAGAAATGGACCAGTTTTTGATATACAATTTGTTTTATAAATACTTTAAATAGTTATAGTTTTTCAGGTTGCTTTATATGTGTTCTGTGTATCAACCAGATGAATGAAGTAAATATTCTTACATCTCTGAAAGTCTTGAATGACTTTTTGATCTTAAAAAGTGCTAGATGGGATTTTCAGCTGTGGTGACATATACATTATAATTGCATCACAGTTGTGAAAGACTTTCTAAAGCATTAAAGATTGTGTAATGTAATTAATTAGTAAGTAATATTTATATGATGGGAAATGCAATACAAGTTAATATTTTATTTAGTTTTAAAAGCAATCAATTGTCTACTTTTTTTAAGATTGTCAACAATATTAGTTACACAACACTTTTTAATACAGTAGGTATAATCCAAAACCATTTGAAAAATACAATGGTTTGTGCAGTAAAGTAGCTTAAAGAGTGGTGCATTCCATCTTATGTCAAAGCTGTACAAGTAATAAATTTTTCTTAAATCGAAAAACCTTGTATAGTTGATTTTTCATAATTTTTACAAATTCCATAAGGAAACAATCATTAGCTGCATAGTTATTTATATTAAAATTTTAACATTTACATGCAACATAAATACATTTAAGAAAAAAACGTTTAACAGTACATATTTTGTAAAGAAAATTAGGAAACTGTATTTCTTTTTTTAAAAAAAAGGTATAAAGTATTCATTCAGTTTTGAAATTCTAGAAATATTATGCAAGTCAATTATTTCTTTGCTACTTTCCATAATAAATGATTCTGTTGTAGCTAAGTTCATCAAAATCGTTTCCTTCAACCATATAAGTTATACTAGAATCCTAAGAGGGTTTTCAGATAAAAATATAACTTAGTTCTTGGTTTTGCTAGTTATTTTTATAATGCTTGATACTCAACTAATTTTCTAGATGTGCTAACTTTAGAAGACTTTCAGAAATATATAAAACCTGCAGCTAATTGATGAATTGAGGCTTCACATAACAAATAGCGATCTTACATCGATAGATTAAATCAGTCGCATTAAAATAGAAAGATAGCTTTTTATTGGACCTCGTAAAAAAGTTTGTTAATGTCTGTCTCAATTGCTACTATTACTCTTATTCAAACTTGCATAAAGACTTCTATTTTTCTTTGGTGATCTTTTTGACAATCA
Source organism: Trichonephila clavata (assembly GCA_019973975.1). NCBI lineage: Eukaryota > Metazoa > Arthropoda > Arachnida > Araneae > Nephilidae > Trichonephila > Trichonephila clavata. The sequence goes on from BMAO01020463.1 coordinate 28,715, forward strand.
CATCGTTCTGATTTTTAAAAAAATGCATTAAAATAATTTTATTATTATACTAATATTTTATTTTACTAAAAGGATGAAATTCCGTAGAACTATTAATCTTGGGAGGGTTTTATTTGAAATTTAAGAAGATATTGCTGCAAAATAAAAGATTCGCAATAATATACTTTAGTATTCTAATGATATATTTCAATTATTGTGAGATGAATGAAAGAAATGCATTTATTAATTTCAGTAATGAAACATATGTAAAACGAAATACAAAACAGGCTCGGATGTGTGTAACAAGACAAAATTTGCTTGATAGTAAATTGAGAGGAACTCAGGAACGATCAAAACAATCTCACATTAGAAAGAGCTGTACATTTTTTAATAAATTCTGACGGGATTTAATAAAAATTTTGGAAAGGCTGGGCATGTTTTTCAAAGATTTGTCTGATGATTATAAAAAAGAATTCAAAAACACCTTATTTATTAAAATTTATCCGATAAATATCTCCGAAATTTCGGGGTTTTTTTTTAATATTTAACTATTGGATTCAGTGTATTGATCAGCAATAAAATAAAGGGACCATATGCAAGATTATTACGCTGGAGAATTACGCGTAGTAATACATTAAACTCCCGGGAGGGGGGGGGGAATTCGACGTTTCTGCAAAAACCTCTCTTTTTCCCTGCACAATTAAAAATAATTTTTTCTTTTTTGAGATGTAGTTTGGAAATGAATATATAATTATACTGTACAATATATATATATTATTTTATTTTTCTCACGTTTTCATTACTTTAATTTTTTTTAACTTTAAGTTTTGGGGGAAATGGCTATTCTTTTTTTTAAAAAAAATTGTGGAAAATAAAACCTGAATTTTTTAACAACCAAAACAGGGAAACAACACGACTTTTACAATTTTAGATTTTTAAAAAGGAGGCAGTAAGGGATATAAATAAATTTTTCTCAAGTTATAACATATAAAATTTTCACCATCTTTCAAAACAGATTAAGAAAAGAAAAAAAAACTGGAAGATCTTGAGATTTATTTTTATACATTTATTATATTTTTTCATCTGTAAAAGTATTTTCATTTTTTTACGTTGCATATGCATTCTTATTTTTATACATTTACAATGTATGCTAATGCACTTTCGAAATTTCTTCATTTCTTAAAATTCTACTTGGTTTTCTTTTTTGTGCTGTATCAACTTAAGAAAAAATTTATTATATATATATATATATATATATATATATATATATATATATATATATATATATATATATATATATATATATAAATCATTTGTTTCATTTAGTAAAGCACTTTTAAATTGATAATCTGTGTAAAGTAGTTGAATAATATTTTTCTCTAAACAAGCTATAAAAGATTCAAAAAATCTTTTCAATGAAATTGAAGGTTTTCTATTTAGTACACTTTATTTTTCTGTATTTGAATCACACTGAAGTACAATCACAGCCAAAATTACAATTTCCGTAATTTAAATATCAATAAAAAAAAAAAAAAAGGTGTTTTTTTCACTTAGATAATGATGTTTTAAATTTTAATTGTTCCTTATATTTTTTTATTCAGTGTTTTCTGATAATAAATACTTAAAAATATTATATAAATATCAAAAACTCGGAAAATGATTTTAAAAACATTTTATTACTATTAAAGACTGAATATTGAATCACTAAGGAAATTCTAGAATGTGAAAGTGCCGAAAAAGAATGTTACATCACAATCACTTATCTCTCTTTGTAAAATAAAATTGAATGTTTTAATTAGCACCGATTTTAGATTTATTCACAGATTATAGCCAATATTGAATAAAGGATAACATTAGAATTAGATTTGCTTGACTTTTTATTATAGTTTTCACTCCAATTAGGAAAAGTTTACACTTGAATCAAATATTCCTATTTAAGTCCTTCATATTTCTATTCTCTGAGCCTTTAAAAAAAAACTCGTCTTAAAGTGAAATCTTGAAAACGCTTATCTAAAATAAAATTCAAGTAATGATCAACCCAATATTTATATATACATATTAATTATGTGATTATAAAAACTATATAAAGAGAGAGAGAGATTTATCTTTTAACTAGCTGTATTAAACCACAATTAAAGATACATAATTTTCAAGCAAGGAAAATTTTAGGTATTTGAATTCCTTTTTCTCCTTTTAATCACTTGACAATTTATATGAAAAGGACACCTTTAAATTAAAGAATACATAATGTCATTGAA